>CM046368.1:7199258-7235442 GCA_025413025.1 Ficus hispida | reverse complement strand
TTGCTGCTTGAAATGATTGATTATGGAAATCGGCCTAATGTACGTATCTATACATCTGTAATTCATTCTCTTTGTAAGGAGGAGAAATTTCAGGAAGCGGTTTCACTATTTGAAATGATGGTTAGAAAAGATATACAGCCTGATGTTTTGACCTTTAATTCTCTGATTTCTACTTTGTGCAAGTGTGGTCTATGGAAAGAAGCAACAAAGTTTCTAGAAAACATGATCAAGTACGGAGTGTCTCCAAATATTGCTACATTCAATAGTATCTTGGATGCTCAGTGCAAGGAAGGGAGAACCGTGGAGGCGCTTTATCTTGCGGAAGCAGTGATTGAGAAAGGTTTATTTCCTGGTGTTATCGACAATAGTTCTTTGCATAATGGATTGTGCCATTCAAGTAAATTGGAGGAAGCTAAGGGATTGTTTGATTATATGCTGACTGCAAATATGTTTCCCAATATTGTAACTCTGAACATAGTTTTGAATGCTCTGTGCAGCGAAGGATTGATGGAGAAAGCTCAGCAGTTGTTTGGGTTAATGATTGAACATAGAAAAGAGATTAATACAATTACTTACAACACCTTGATCAAGGGATATTGTCGTCTAGGTGAAGTCGATAAAGCAGAAGACGTGTTTGATCAGATGATAGTGACGGGTGTCCTTCCTAATACCATCTCCTATAACATGTTGGCTTATGGTTATGCAAAGGTCAAAAGAACAGATCTCGCTCTCATGCTTCTCAAGGACATGATCCGGAAAGGATTGCAGCCGAATGATGTAACACGTGATGTTTTGAAAAGTATTAATGCTGATAGGTTTGAGGCCTCCTTGCAATAACTCTCAATGAGGTGAGATCAAGGGCAGCTTGTAATGTATAAGTTATTCTGTATTTTATTTAGGAAGTGTTACGCCTAGAATTTCAAGGATATTAGAATGTGAAGTTTGACCTGCTTTTTTGTGCCAAAGCTTTACAGTGCTTAGACAGTGCTTATTTGATGAAATAAGTATCAACTTAGGCATAAAAGCAACATTGTCACGTATCTAAGCAGGAGTTTTATTGTATATGCATGTACATGTACTTTTTGCTTGAATAAGAGGATATTTCTATGTTATAGTCTTTTATGGATTCTCATGTTGTTGGTCTGTTTTTCTTACTACAGTATTTTTGGTGGATAAATATCATGTGTCGGTTAAATGAATTCCGTTTCCTGTCTTTTGGTAATTATTGTGGAGAAATATATTTTCTGTATATTGATTGAATGAATTTACAATATGTGTTTATATACACAATACTACAGCCTGTAATGGTAATAAAATCCCTACAAATTAGGAAACTATCCTACCGGCATATACACAAAATCAGGAAATTACATAATCAGGAAATTACATAAAATCCTCTACTTTCCTAATAAAGCTTCCTAATTCGACACTCCCCCTCAAGCTGGTGAATGGATATCTTCCATTCCGAGCTTGCTAACAATATTCTGAAACACAGTACTTGACAGACCCTTCGTGAGTACATCTGCTAATTGATCCGTTGGTGAGACAAATGGAGTACATATCATGCCGCTGTCAAGTTTCTCCTTGATAAAATGTCTGTCAACTTCGATGTGCTTTGTTCGATCGTGTTGCACAGGATTATGGGCAATACTGATGGCAGATTTGTTGTCGCAGTACAATCTCATTGGTCCTTCCCATTAAATCTTCAGATCATCAAGAATTATCTTCAACCACAGTAATTCGCATATTCCTATTGCCATTGATCTAAATTCTGACTCAGCACTTGATCTTGCCACCACGTTTTGCTTCTTACTCCTCCAAGTTACCAGATTTCCACCCAAGAGAGTACAATATCCTGAGGTCGACCTTCTGTCATCTAAGGATCCTGCATAATCTGCATCAGTGTAGGCTTCTAACGTCATGCTTTCTCCTTTCTTGAACAAGATACCTCTTCCAGGATTGCCCTTCAAGTACTGTAAAATTCTATGAACAGCTTTGAGATGCATTTCTTTAGGTTTATGCATAAATCTACTAACAACACTAACTGCAAATGCGATATCTGGTCTCGTATGCGTCAAATAGATCAATCTTCCGACAAGCCTTTGATAGGAGCCTTTATCTACCAACGGATCTTCAGGAGCATCACAGAGTCCATGGTTGAATTCAATAGGCGTGTCAATCGGCTTACAGCCCAGCTTCCCTGTTTCTTTCAACAAATCAAGCACATACTTCTGTTGTGAGATAAAGATCCCTCGTTTTGAGTGTGCCACGTCAATACCTAGGAAGTATTTCAATTTCCCAAGTTCTTTAATGTCGAACTCCTTTAGAAGACTTTGTTTTAAACTGTGCATCTCCCCTGCATCATTGCCGGTTACAATAATATCGTCCACGTACACCAACAAGGCTGTCATTCCTCCTGAAGCAGAGTGTCTTACAAATAAAGAATGATCACCCTGGCTTTGTTTATATCCCAAGATAGTCATCACCTTGGTAAATCTTCCAAACCAGGCTCTCGGGGATTGTTTGAGACCGTAGAGAGCTTTCTTCAACTTGCATACCATTCCCTCTTTAGATTCAAATCCAGGCGGAACCTCCATGTAAATTTCTTCCTCCAGGTCACCGTGGAGAAATGCATTCTTAACATCAAACTGTTGTAGATTCCACCCAAAATTGGCTGCCAATGACAAAAGAACCCGTACCGTATTCATCTTAGCTACAGGAGCAAATGTCTCAAGGTAATCAATACCGTAGGTTTGAGTGTACCCTTTGGCAACTAACTGAGCCTTGTATCTTTCTACACAACCATTAGACTTGTATTTAACTGTGAAGACCCATCTACATCCAACCGGTTTCTTTCCTCTCGGCAATTCGACCAACTCCCATGTCTTGTTCTTTTCAAGAGCTTCCATCTCCATTTTCATAGCATCCTCCCACTTCTTATCCCCTAATGCCTCAGATAGATTTCTCGGAATGGGAATAGTGTGAAGGTTGCTTAAGAAGGCTCTGTGACTTTGAGATAGGTTTTGGTAGGTCATGAATAGGTAAAGTGGATGTTTTGTGCAGGTTCGGGTTCCTTTCCTAAGTGCAATCGGTAGATCATCATCATTTGGTTCATTATGATCATCTATGGTTTCACTAGGCTCAACTGATGGTGTAGTTTTTTCGGTGGGTGTGGAAATGGTTTCAAGATTTGAAACAGAAGCACGAATAGGAGATTGTACCTGTACTGTTCGAGAGACTGGAATTTATTTTCTCCTGGAATAGACCTGTAGTGGTTGAACATCGTCTTGTTTCCCCTTATCTTTCATCATTTCATATGACTTGGCTAACTCAACAAATGGCACAAATTTCAAGGGAGTTGGTTGAACAGACGACTCAACTAGTGAAGGAGCTGGTTGAACAGACGCTGACTGACTGGGTTTGAATGAGGACAACAAATCAGGGTGACTTCGAAAATCAAGAAGAAGATCTTTTGTTCTATCTTCACTCAAGTTCTCCCCCTGAAGATAGGAATGGTGAAAAAAAGATTCATTCTCAACAAACGTAACATCAGCTGAGACAAAAAATTTTCTAGTAGGTGGATGAAAGCACTTGTACCCCTTTTGTGTAGAAGAATACCCAATGAAAATACACCGAAGAGCACGTGGATCAAGTTTTCCCCTATGTTAAGAGTGAACATGAACATAAACAACGCTTCCAAAAATTCTAGGGGTAAGATTGTTTGAAGCATGAAAATTGGGAAAAAATTTGGTGAGAATTTCAATTGGACTTTTAAAATCAAGAACCCGTGTTGGAAGTCTATTAATAAGATGAGCAGTAGTTAAAACGGCTTCTCCCCAATATTGTTTAGGAACCTTTTTGTGAAACAATAAAGCCCTAGTAATATCTAGAAGATGGCCATTTTTACGTTCGGCTACTCCATTTTGTTGTGGGGTACTGACACAAGATGACTCATGAATGATCCCTTCTTTTTGAAAAAAAGGAGAGAGGATTTGATTAAAATAGTCCTTGGCATTATCGGAACGAAACCGCTGAATTCTCACATCAAACTGTGTTTTGATCATGTTGTAAAAATTGGGAAAAACAAAGCTGACATCTGATTTATGTTTCAAAAGATAAATCCACGTTACTCGTGTACAATCATCAATAAAGGAAATAAACCATTTTGCACTAGAGATATTTGGAACTGTAGAGGGTCCCCAAATATCACTATGAATGAGAGAAAAAGGATGAAATGTTTTTGTATTGCTTATTGGAAAAGAAACACGTTTGTGTTTGGCAAGTTCACAATCATTACAATGAAAAGACTTAGAGTGAAACTCTTCGAACAATGAAGGAAACATTAACCTAAGAACTTTAAAAGATGGATGACCTAAACGACGATGGTAGAGCCAGATTTTCTCTTTATTAGACATGACAGACTCGGAAAGGAATGATGATGTAGTTAGAGGATTCTCAACTTTAGTTCTTCCACTTTGATCTTCCAGATAGTAAAGACCGTCCCTCTCACTAGCACGTCCAATCGTCCTCCTCGTGACCTGTTCCTGAAATATACAATGTGAAGGAAAGAAAGTTACACTGCAATTGGAATCTTTGGTAAGTTTTGGAATGGAGATAAGATTGGCGAACAATTTTGGAACATGGAGAACATTTTTAAGTATTAGAGAGTTGCTTAAATAAATGTCTCCCTGACCGGCTACAGTGGTAATGGATCAGTCTGCTATAGTTATTTTCCTATGACTAGAACAAGGAGTATAGGAAGAAAAAAGTTTAGAAGAACAAGTCATATGGTCGGTGGCTCCAGAGTCTATCACCCATACCTTAGGAGAAATTTTTTCTGAGACAGTAGGAGAGTAAGAAGTAGAAGAAATACCTGAAAACGCCAAAGAGCATGTACCTGCCGAGGAAGATTTCTCAAGAGTCTCCAAAAAGTTTCTCAGTTTCTCAATCTCCTCCTTGTTGAAATCTGAGACTGTTTTTTCATTGGTCGGTTGAGTGGTTGCCATATGTGCTTGACTTCGGTCATTGACACCACGGCTGGGCTTACCATGGAGTTTCTAGCATTGTTCCTTGGTGTGTCGATGCTTTTTGCAGTACGTGCAAAATAGAGAATCCCGATTGTTGGATTTGGTCTGAGGAGTTGCTGATATGGCAGGCTGAGATGGACTGAATTCCTGCAAACCGATTGCTTTGGTTACAAGAGCAGAACCATCCCCTGCAGAACCGTCTCTTCCACGGTTCTCTAGCATAACACTCCTTCGTCCCTCTTCCGCTCGTATGATTGAAATTGTCTCATTTAAGGAGGGTAGATCATCTTTCCCCAAAATCTGTACTCTAACAGCGTCAAACTCAGCATCAAGAACTGCAAGAAAGTCATAAGTGCGCTCCTTTTCCACAAACCGCTTCAAAATTGCAGCATCCTCACTGCAGCGCATTTGAATACAGTGATAATGGTCCATCTCTTGCCACAAACCTTGCAAGAGGCTCGAATATTCTGTGATAGTTCGAGTCCCTTGTTTGGTGGCTGAAGTTTTTGTCTTAATCTCATAGATATGGGCAGCATCATGAACCTTGGAATATGTTTGTCGGATAGCATCCCAAATCTCCTTGGCGGTTCCGAGAAACATGCATGTATCGCTGATTTCTGGAAGCATCGGATTCCATAGCCAAGACATCACCATTGAATCTTGTTCATCCCATGCAGCAAATGTAGGATCATCCTCCGAAGGACCTGTGCCTAACAAATGACTCAGTTTCCTCTTGCCTTTTAGGAGGGTACGGACGAGTTGTGACCACTTCAAATAATTTTTTCCATTCAATCGATACGCCGCCTGAATATTAAGTAAATCTCCGGTTGTTGGAACAGCAACAGTCGTCTCGGAAGCAGAAGGTTGCGAGATGGAACTGGTGTTGGTGGACTCTGACATATTCGAATGAAGGAAGAAACACCCGTAGAAACACCCGAGAACCGTGGAAGAAATCCTAGAGAGGAACACCCGGTATGCTGATGATAAAGGGAAGAGCTAATGGTGGAGAAACACGGCAGAATAGAACTGGAAAGGAATTCGGCCAGAAGAGGAGAAGAAAAGTGCGGAAATTTTTAGGAAAGAGCCAAGATCTCTGATACCATGTGGAGAAATATATTTTCTGTATATTGATTGAATGAATTTACAATATGTGTTTATATACACAATACTACAGCCTGTAATGGTAATAAAATCCCTACAAATTAGGAAACTATCCTACCGGCATATACACAAAATCAGGAAATTACATAATCAGGAAATTACATAAAATCCTCTACTTTCCTAATAAAGCTTCCTAATTCGACAATTATATATATCTATCTACACACACACATACTGTGTTTTCAAACTGCTCTTTGCTAGTTATAGAGATTGGCAAAATCTGACTATGCTTATTCTTAGTCTGAACACTTTACTATCATCTTATTTACCAACTGTTGGCTGATGATTCATTGGCAGTGGAAAGTGTCAGAGCTATTTTTATGCCACAATCTGTCTCATAGCCTATTCAGGAACATCACCAGACCTACAACAAACCTGAAGTAAAACAGCAATTAAGTGGCGGCTCTATTAGGGCTTCTAACTTCACCATGCAACGGAGAGTCAGGTCTCCTTTTTGCCATCATTTTTTCCATATCAATTTTTGCCTGTTACTTTATCTCAATTCTTCTAAATTCCATCGCATTTCAGGCTCAGTTGTATGCCACTGGGCACTTACATAGCATAACAAGGATCTTCTCAGCTTGTAGGTATCCTTCTGTACATGATTTTCCCATATCAAAATTTTCTTGTGGCTTGCACTCAATTCTTTTTAGTTCATCCAAGTTTTCTGGTTCACCCCTATGCCATTGGAAATTTACTTGTTTCTGTCAATTCCAGTGTTGAACTCGTCTGTAGGAGATGTCATGCAAAGATGCATAACCTTTTTTTGTTTTTTTTTTTAATTTATTTGAAATGGGTGCATTGTTTTATAGTGTTTGAAAGAAGTATGTTGTTTTACTTGATCTGTAGTTTTTTTTTCACTTAAGAAGTATGTGAGCTGTACGAGGGAGTGGAATTTAAAGTGACTGCAGATTCTTTAAAATAGCGGAATGGATAGGTGTAGAAAGGATAAAAATAAATAAATAAATAACAGTGTCATTAATGATTAAAAGTTACATAGAACAAAATCTTTCGAAGTATAACAAGAGAGAATAAAAGAAACATGCTAGCTAAATCATGGGATGGATTAACCACAAGATCTAATCCTTTATGAAAAGGACGCCTCGTTAAAACCTTGCAAGGAGAAAACTCCAAATCTACAAGGGGAAAAAGTCCAAGCAAGGAAAAAGAGTACATGATCTTGAGCCGAAGCTTCCCGTACATTGCAGTCATCAACTTCCAAATGTTGCTATCTAAAAAAGTGAGAAAACCACTGCTGTTGTTGAAAGTCTTCTTGCTCTACGTCTTCTTCTGCACGAACATTTGTATTAGCGGCCTGACTCAATCGCTGCTCCTGGTTTTGATTTTGATTTTGTTGATCAGGTACATACTCCAATGGTGTCACGTCAATTCCCATTTGAGCATACTCATCGATTGTGAAAAATTCATTGGCAGATTGTGAGTCCAGGTATTGATAATCTTCCAACGGCTGATTATTTTGAAAACCTTGCAGATGAAGGTTTTGAGAACCTTGCAGTGGCTGATTGTTTTCATAACCAAGATTTTGCTGCAGAAGATAATCAGGGTAAGTCTCTGATATTTGTGGCTCCTGGTTTTCCTGAAGAAGATTAGCAGCGTGATTTGGTTGCGGGTGCAGCTCCTTGTTTTGACAAGGCTCCTCCTGCTGTGTGCTAATTTGGAGCACCTGTTTACTGCTTTTGTGATAGACCTTGCATAAAACATACCCCTCTGTCTGTAAAATAACAATAAAAAAAAAATTCATTACTATTAAAACTACTGGTTTTGCACACTGTGTGAAAAAGCAGTATTGAACATGTATGCAAGTAAATACCTTCTTCGAGTTAGATGGAATAGTATACTCATGCATGAGCCAATCGGTCTTTTGTTTCTTCTCGGTTTTGTGGTAAACTAACATCATCTTGTCACCAATTTTACGTCCGTTGCCACCTCTTATAGGTATCTTGGAAGTACTAGCCCTCCAAGTACCGCCAGGAGCTTCACGATTAGGACGACTGCCATTAGCATACTTGAGCTTTGTTCTGGTAAAGAAATACATCTCCTTTTCCCTTCGTGCTCCATATAGCTCTGTTTATTAACAAAAGAAGTCTATTATTACTACTCGTCCTTTGATTCATATTGCTAATGAATAAGTAGATAACACATGTAACGACCTCTTCCACTATTTGACAAACGGATTTGACCGCTCCAAAGAAAAAAGATTCCATATATATCCACCCAAAAAAAAAAAAGAAAAGAAAAAAAGAAAGAAAGAAAAAGGAAAAGGAAATATAACCGAACAGAACAGAACAGTAGTAGTAAACGAAGACAAGAATAGGGAAAATTTTAAAGAAATAATAAAAGATAGAGAGTGAGACGTACGTTCAAGTTCTTGAGGAGAGTACTTGTAGAGGTCAACTTCTTTGACTATGTCGGCAGGTAGATTCTGGTCCAACACTTTCTTCACCAAGTAGTCAGTTATGAGCTCTTCGTCAGACGGTAGAAACCGATACCCTATCGGAAACTCAATTAGATTGAACCCTCCGTTGTCACCGGAGGGTATTACACTCCCATGCACAGGCACAGCAGTAGCAGCTGCCTCTTGGTCGGGCTCCATTGAAGTAAAAAAGCAGAAAGATGAAAATCAAGAAGGCTTCTTGGTGGTGTCAGTTTGTGGTAAAAGAAAAGAGAGAACGGGATGAAAAGGTTAGGAGAATGCTAGGGTCATTATATATAGGTGTATTGATATAGTCCTATTACGATTTAGATTCACCATTGTCAAAGCTTGCGGATGTTTATCACTAATTTTGTGGAATTGCAGGCTAATTGGGATTGTAATTCATAAAATGAGTTAAAGATTTAAAATCTAATCAGTCCTATGGGAATTACTCCTACTTTGTTTAAGTTTGTGAGGAAATCACCTGTCTTTTTTAAAAATGCGTTCAAATTTATATTTAAAATTTTGCCTCTCTTATCTTAAAAAATGAATTTATCAAATCTTTTTTGAAGTCATATAATGGGAGTCGGCAAAAAAAAAAAAAAAAAAAACAATTGTTTTTTATTACTAATTTTTTATTTGTATATATTAGAAAAGAAATGATACTATTCCTCACCATTTGAAGTGAAAACTACCATGACTCCTTCCCGCTCAGTCTAGCTAGACCAATGAAGCTCTTTTAGAGCATATATTGGTACCGTAACCCCACCCCAAAATCCAACCCTCCCCTGTCTCGAAACCCACCACTGACCCCAAAACTCGGCTTTGGCCCCTGGCCTCAATTTCGAAACTCGACCCTAATACTGGTCTTGAAACCCGACCTCGACCCCGATTCTCATCCCAAAACTTGAATTAAACACCGAAACTTTCCCTAACGCCCATTTCAAAATCTACCCAACCCAACCCCTGTTCTGAAATCCGAAACCGACTCCATTCTCACAACCCAACCCCAACCCCTATCCAGAAATCAAACTACGATCCTCGTCCCAAAACCTAACTTCAACCATCGTCATAAAACCCATTATATTTATATTTATAAATATAATCTTTTAGATTAAATTATATTGCACGACTTAATACAAAAGGTTTTTTGTCGTATTAAATATCACAAGTCATAGTGTAGTAACTTTTTATCTCGTTCTAAATCATACAATATGGAGATATTTTTCCAACATTGTATTATATTACAATATGAAGTGCTAACATTATATACCAAATATGCTCTTAATCACTAATTTTGTTTACAAATCACGTTGTTATCTATTTTAAGATATTTAAAACACAAAGAAAAAGAAAAAAGAAAAAATTTACTGGGTGGAAACTGGAAAAGTTCTAAACCACCGGTTTCAAAAAAAAAAAAAAAGGTTTTTTCCCTTGTTTAAAAAAAAAAAAAAAAAGTTACAAAGGTCAAGGGTGTATCAAACTGGTCCACCAAATAAAATGGAGAAAACTACCTAAGAAGTCACCCTTTTTTCTTTAATTGAAAATTTTGCCACTATTTTTTCCTTCTTTAGTTTTTGGAGTTTTTTTGAATTTTGTCGCTTTTTTTGTAAATAACATCTACTCTAGTAAAGATATCACATAGCCTAACAGATGTCTTCGAAGCAAAACCATCGCCGATGTTGGTCACGGCTCCGATCAGACGAATGTTCTATAAGAATGTTTTGGAGAATCTACTATAATTTTTTTTTCCCAACAAATATCAGTAGGCATCTACGGATCCGATCGTCGGCGCCTATCATCGAAGTATTCTGGTAGAATGTTTTTCAAAATCTTTAAGAATATTTTTTATTTCAACATAGATGGCAGAATATGTCCAACTCCTGTTGTAGACATCGATCACTTAAGAGTATCCTAATAGAATTCTCTTTATATATAGTCTATTAAAATAGTTTTTGTTTTTAGGCTTCAACATAAATGGTCAGACATTTTGGTGCCACCAATCACTGGAGCATTAAGATGGAATTTTGGCAGATTATAAAAAATATTGTACCGTAATATCTGGAGACTATATAGCTAAAGATGTCCGACCATTTATATTAAGAAACAAAATATTCTGATAGATTATTTGAAAAATTCAACCAAAATATTTGGATAACTGGTGTCAGCGATTAGTGGAGCATCCGAACATTTATAATGAAAAATAAATATCATAGTAAATTTTCAAAAATATCTTACAAAAATATTTTAGTAACCAGAGGTAACGATCAGAGTTGGTGACCAACACCGTAGTTGGTCATTGTTGGTTTTGATGATATCTAGCAAAATGTATGTTTTGTCACTATTTTTTCTTATTTGTAAAAAAATTTGGATAAAATATATTAGGTTAACCTTTAATCAGTAATATTGAGTGACAAATCAGTTGAAGTGTACAACATAGTATCAAGTTGGGAAAGAAGTTTTCAAAACATGTCCTTTGCTTCAATTTAAAAATTTCGAAAAAAAAAAAAGAATTAAGATTTCAAAAAAAAAAAAAAAAAAGAAAGAACAAAAGCGTTCTATTGCTTTGCATGTGCTTATCATGATCAACTTTTTTTTCCCCCTTTTTAAGAACAACCATCCTCAACTATTAAAAAAAGTAATTGAAAAAAAAAAGCATACAAATATAGTGGATAATTTACCAACGACGACTTCAAAGTTGTCGCTATTTGTTAAAATAAAACAAAATTAGGTTGAACCATCTATCTTTTGCACAGTGCCCTAAAATAAATTTTTTGACAATTAACTCATCCAAATTCTTCAATCAGTGTTTCCTTTGCGATTTTGTAGTCTTCAAGAAGGCTTCTTGATGTTTAATGTAGAGAAAGAAAAAAGAGATACTAAATTAATAGTACTTGAAAATTGACAATTAGAGTATTTGAGGTTGGGTATTAAATCACTCTACTTTATAAGTTGAATTTTTAAGATGAAAATCACATCTTTTAAGGGTGTTAAAAGTTGAGCACAAAAATGCTAAAATGAGTAGTCTATCCATTAAGTTCAAGAATAGCAACTAGAGGAGATACAATCTTGAAAGTTAGAGCTAGTAATATAGGTCTCGGTAATAATATTACTTGAAAACGAGAAGAATTTCACAGATTAGGATTGGAGGAAAAAATTATAGACATATTTAGGTTTACGTAAAATTGACATGAAAATAAATGGATTAATTTCGGATTGAACATATCTAATTTGAACACGTCCTGTATTTTTTTATGAGGTATATATCTATGTTGACATAAAATTGACATGAAAATAATGGGTTAATTTTAGGTTGGAAATGACTAACCCGAACATGGCCTGTAACTTTTTTTTTAGGTGTAACTTTTATATGACCTTTTTATGAACTTTTGAT
Source organism: Ficus hispida (assembly GCA_025413025.1). Taxonomy (NCBI): domain Eukaryota; kingdom Viridiplantae; phylum Streptophyta; class Magnoliopsida; order Rosales; family Moraceae; genus Ficus; species Ficus hispida. The sequence goes on along the minus strand of CM046368.1, from coordinate 7,223,426 downwards.
GATATATATGTTACTTATTCTCATAATCTTGTACTCTTTTTTTTTTTTTTTTTTTTGCTTGACAATATAATCTTGCACTCTGATATGCTTAATTTTGATGGATGATATCATATTTTAGTAGGTTGTGAGATATTAGTTTTTTAAATGTATAAAAAAACACCCAAAAAAAGTTCATTATTTTCGTGTTAATTATGGATTCACAAGTCAATTTCATGTCAATCACGGATTCACATATCAATTTCATGACACAAGTCATTTTTAAATCGTGTTGTATTAATTTATCAAGTGGTCATTTTGTATTCATATTGCAATATTTAAAGGTTCTCGTATCACGGGTCATGTTTGTATTGAGTCCAAATTAAAGTACAAACAACCAAAACAACGATAAGTAATATGACACATAACATGAATTGATATCTCAACTTGTAAGAACATGCTAAAGCATAAAAAGAAACCAAAACCCCTCATTATAAAATATAATGGAAAAAAAAAAGTAAAAATAATATTTATGAAGACTTAAACCTAAATAAATTGTTTACTAAGAGTAAATAGATTATTTATTAATAAAGGTACTATATATTCTAGCTGTTTTAGGATCTGTTTCTCTCTCTCTCTCTCTCTTTTTAGTCACTATACATAATAACTTAAATTTTAAAAATGAAAGCTCAATCATTAAACTAACATTTTATGTTAGAAGATAAAAAATGCAAATGCTCTTGAACAAATTGCCTATATTTGATAAAAAAATGAAAATGCTCTTGAACAAATTGCCTATATTTCACTCTCGTGTTTATTTCAAATTGTGTCTAGGTAGATACACGTTGCATGTAGTTTTGGTCAAGGGAGTTGATCTCTGGGCTGCGTTTTATAGAGAACGACTTAGTCATGGTTTGTCGTTTTGAAGAAGAAGCGAGGAAGCGCAGGCCTCAATTGATTTGTTCGATTGAATTCAAAATAAAGAGATCCGATGTCGTTTTTCTGGTATGGAGCTTTAACTGAATCTACGTGACTATGGTTTTATAGGAAGATTTAGATAACGTTTTTACGGTCGTTTAGGCCGAATTTCATGTAGTTAGCAAACACATTTAAAAAAAAAAAAAAGGGAAAAAGAAAAGAGAGATAATATGATACATGGATTTTTTTAGGATATAAAAAGAAGAAATTAGTGTGGGCCTTCCCCACTCCCCTCCCCTCCCCACAAGGAAATAACCATTTAAAAATTAGTTGAAACGTTACATTTAAATCATCTCCCATATAATATTAAATTATTATGTCAATAACAAATTCTATTATATGGATTATAAAAGTATTTTAAGTATTACTTTTTATGTTAAAATTTTCATTTACTAAATTATGTGACAAATTTGTCATAAGAGCCACTGCCGAATTTAATGTTTAATTTTAATTAGTTGTTATCTTAATTTTTTCATGTAATTTATAACAAAAATTTTATTTTTTAGTTTTTTTAAATACTAAAAGTTTACTTTTACAAATTCAAAAATATTGTAAATGACATTATGCATTAGAGTATAAAGTAAAATAATATTATTTTTTACACTCTTTTATAATAAATGTAATGTTGGAATAGACAAAAGCATTGAACCTAGATACATCTATGAAGTCATTCCTACAAAAGTTACCTCTCAACAAGCAAGGTGCTATTTTTTTTTTATGTACTAATTAAAAATATTTAAAACAAAAGGTGCTATTTTAGTTGTTTATTTATCATTATTATATTTCTTGCTTGGAAAACTGGCTTTTATTCAGCATGCAAAAGGGCCCCAACAAAGGAGGCTGTCCCTTGGACCCAAAAAAAAAAAAAAAAAGGGGAAAACTTTGAAGAGTTAGGCCAAACACATAAACTGTGAGCACTTGTATTACATGTCCTTAATTGGGATCCAGTGAAAGAATTTAGAAACATCAAAAGACAAAAAATAATTTCTAAAATCCAAAAAGCACCGGAGCATAAAGCATCAAATTACACCAGGTGGAGCATCAAGAATTCATTTAAGGAGATGAATAGGTAATTCAAAATTTCCAAATTTCCGAACAAGACTGCTCTAGAAGACGGACATTGAATGAAAACGTGCAGCACTGAGTCCCCATCGGCCGAGCATAAAGGACATCGAGTATCTGATTCAGGCCAAATTGCAGAAAGCCGAGCTCTAGATGCCAACACATCACTCCTGAGCAGCCATAGAAAAAGTTTAAAATACGACTAGAAGTACTCACGCCGAGCAGCCGACGTACTCGCACGAAATTGACATAAAATGCTAGCTTTTGATTTTCTCATAGGCTAGTGAAACAGTATTCGCCTATGCGCATAACCGATAGAGTCACTCCGAGGCTGTGCATCAAATGCAATTTCATGGATTGGCTGTCCATATTTAATGGCAAATATGTTTTGCACCTTCAATTTTGATAGACAGTGATGCCCTTTCTTTTTTTTTTTCTTGTTTTTTTTGCTGCTGCACCTTTTTTTCAGAGATGCATAACTGATTACACTGTTATGGACTGCTTCTTTTCTGGTCACAGAACACATGGCTGTTGTCATGGAATTGATTGTGTTGCAATCCCGAGTCTCCGTCGATACATGTACTTCTGTAGGCTTCTAGTACTATATTCCAGTTGAGTCTGCTACTAATTCTTTTCAGTCTTCTAGTAAATTATCTTATGTACGCACACAGGACACACCTTGACTTTTAAACTGCTCTTTGTAGTAAATTATCTTAACAACCTTTTTACTTTTTCTTTTTGTTTTTTTCAAAAAATTAATTTTCTATGGATTTTCTTATCTCAGAGAATTTGAAACAAGTACTTTGCTTCATATAATCTGTAACTGTGTTTTGTTGGTTCATGTACTGCAAAACCAATACTCACTAAAGAAGTACCTAAGCAGCACAAGCGAGTAGAATTTAAAGCGACTGCAGATTTTTTAAAACAGTGGAATGGATAGGAATACAAAGGAAACAAAAAAGATGAATAAATAACAGTGTCATTAATAGAATGTTATAGTGAACATAATCCTTCTGAAAGTAAAAGAAGAAGAATAAAAGAAACAACTTAGGTAAATCATGGGATGGATAAACCACAAGATCTAATCCTCTAGAAAAAGGATGCCTCGTTAAAACTTTACAAGGAGAAAATCCCAAAGCCATATGGGGAAAAAGTCCAAGCAAGGAAAAAAGAGTGCATGATCTTGAGCCGAAGCTTCCCTTATTTTACAGTCGTCAACTTCGAAATATTGCTATAAGAAAAAGTGATGAAACTACTGTTGTTGCTGAAAACCTTCCTGCTCTTTGTCTTCTTCAGCTTGAACATTTGTGTTAGTGGCCTGAATCGATTGAATGATTTGATCATACCACTGCAACTGAAGGGCTTGATCATACCAATGCGACTGGACGTATTCATCATCCAAAAGCGACTGGATCTATTCATCACACCATTGTGATAGAATGTTTGGATCAGAACCTTGCAACTGAAGGTTTGGATCAGAACCTTGCAACTGAAGGTTTGGATCAGAACCTTGCAGCTGAATGTTTGGATCATAACCTTGCGACTGAATGTTTGGATTGTAACCTTCCGACTGAATGTTTGATTCATAACCTTGCAACTGAATGTTTGGATCGCAACCTTGCAGCAGAATGTTTGGATCGTTACCTTGCAGCTGAATGTTTGGATCATAACCTTGTAGCAAAATGTTATGATAATCTTGGAACGGCTGACTGTCATGATAACCTTCTTGCTGATTATTTTGACAAGCAAGATCTTGTTGTGGAAGACAATCAAGGTAGGTCTGTGGTACTAGAGGCTGCTGGTCTTGATGAAGATGATTAGCAGCATGATTTGGTTCCGTGTGCAGCTCCTTGTTTTGAGGAGGCTTCTCCGGCAGTGCGCTAATTTGTAGCACTTGTTTACTGCTTTTGTTATACAGCTTGCATAAAACATACCCCGCCGTCTGTAAAATAACAATAAAAAAAAAAAATTCATTACTATTAAAACTACTGGTTTTGCACACTATGTATGAAAAAGCAGTATTGAACATGTATGCAAGTAAATACCTTCTTCGAGTTAGATGGAATAGTATACTCATGCATGAGCCAATCGGTCTTTTGTTTCTTCTCGGTTTTGTGGTAAGCTAACATCATCTTGTCACCAATTTTACGTCCGTTGCCACCTCTTATAGGTATCTTGGAAGTACTAGCCCTCCAAGTACCGCCGGACGATTAGGACGACTTCCATATAGCTCTGTTTATTAACAAAAGAAGTAATATTATTAAGACTCGTCCTTTGATTCATATTGCTAATGAAAAAGTAGATAACACATGTAACGACCTCACTATTTGACAAACGGATTAGACCGCTCTAAAGAAAAAAAGATTCCATATGTATCCACCCCCAAAAAAAAAAAAGAAATCAAGAAAAAGGAAAAGGAAAAGGAAAAGGAAATATAGCTGAACAGAACAGAACCGAAGTAGCAAACAAAGACGAGCATTGGGAAAATTTTAAAGAAATAATAAGATAGAGTGAGACGTACGTTCAAGTTCCTGAGGAGAGTACTCGTAGAGATCAACTTCTTTGACTATGTCGACGGGTAGATTCTGGTCCAACACTTTCTTCACCAAGTAGTCGGTTATGAGCTCTTCGTCAGATGGTAGAAACCGATACCCTATTGGAAACTCGATCGGATTGAACCCTCCGTTGTCACCGGAGGGTATTACACTCCCATGAACAGGCACAGCAGTAGCAGCTGCTTCTTGGTTGGGCTCCATTGAAGTAAAAAACAAAAAGATGAAAATCAAGAAGGCTTGTTGGGGGTGTAGGTTGTGGAGAAAGAAAAGAGAAAACAAGATTAATGGAAATAGAACGTTAGGGTGAGGGGTTTTTTTTCTAGATCGGTATTTTTATTTAGTCCTGTTATGATTTCGATTCACCATTGCCAAAATGTGTTTATCACGAATTTTGTGGAATTGCATGGTAATTAGGATTCTTATTCTTAAATGGAGTTAAAGATTTAAAATCAAGTAATCCTATTAATGCATGGGAATCGCTCCTACTCAAATTTGCATTTTAAAATTTTTCTGCCTTATCTTAGATATGAGATTGATCAAATCTTTTCTGGAATCGGGTGCCGGCAAAAAAAGAAAAATAAAAAATAAACATTACAATTGTTCTTTAGTCACATTTTTTTTTACATTATTAAAAAGTTATATTATCATTATGTTTTGAACATGAAGCATGCATTTGGTGTATAGATTCGAGTTGAAAATTTTGGATCAAAGTTGTTTTACTTTTCAAAAATAGTTAAAATTTCTTTTAATTTCTAAAAAAAAAAAGATAAAATTAGATAAAAATGACTTGTGTTTTTTTTTTTTTTATCCCCCCAGAAAAACTCCTATGACTCCTTCCCTCTCACTAGTCGGCACCGTGAAGGTTTTTTAGTCACAATAATTATCCTTTTTAGTTTCACTACCATAATAATTACATTCTGATCTATTCCTAAGATTTTTTTTTTACCAGGTGGAAAAGTTCTAAACAACCCCTTTTTTTTTAAAGGAAAATTATCATTCAAATTAAAATTAAATACAAACATCAATATTAAAGATATATAATCATATACAACAGATATAATCCTCGACTAAGATTGATTCTATCAATAAAATCTAATGAAGCTCAGTGAGGAGGACATAAGGAGAGACCTGATGACGAGAAAAATTCCTCGAATTTCTCGACAATCCTATAATCGAGCATATACAAAGTTCTTTTTAAAAAAAAAAAAACATTAACAATCGATGGAATATTCCAATTGATATATCGAGAGATAGTCACTTGCTATACAGAGACTGTGACAAACTCCGCATAACCATAATACTAATGGAACTCAAAGATATATACAGTTAAAAAAACAACTCAAGCAGAATACACACACAAAAACAAACTAGAGGTGAGGGAACTACCTCCTTTATTACAAAATTAATATTTAAATAGAAAAACAAAGCATAAATATAAAACAATATCGCCTGCAAAATTCTCACTCCATGTGGAACAACCATTCCGCTGCATACCACAACCTAGTGGAAATCAATCAGCTCAATTGGAGATAAGAGATTATGCATCAACCATTAGATCACTAAGGCCTCGCCGAATCCTAAACTGTCGAAAGATCGTCGAGTTAAATCTAGTCAAGAAACTCCCAATTATGACCCTCCAACTCCATCCTCGCCGAGATCACAGAACCGCTGATCACCTTTGTCAGTCATGGTAATGGCGGCAACAGCAGAAATCCAACACAAAGAGAAAACGTAGTTTATAGAAACATGAGAGAAAAATGGGAGAGAGAAAGGACCCTTGAAACAACCGGTGTCAAATAAATAGTAATAAGAAGAAAAAGAGTGCTTCTTTTCCGCTATGGATATTTTTTCACTCTTATTTCCTTTTTACTTTGTTGACGTGATTTTTTTATTTTTTTATTTTAATTGTTTATAAATAAAATCTAATAAGATACAACTTTTAACTCTAAAAGATATCGTCAAAACTAACAATGATCACCGACAATGTCGATCATAGTTGGTGATTTAATTATTTTATCTTTTGTACTAATATCATATTTCGTTATAGACATATTCTAAATATAATATCACACTTGATTTGACTCCATAAAAAAGGTGTATATATGTTGAAACAAATCCCCACCCCAAGTTTTAACTTTAAGTGCTTTAACTTAGTTACTTTTTTTTTTATCACTCTTTCTTTCTTTTTTTCCCATAATGTTGCTCACTAAAATTTTTATTCTTTAACTTGCTCTTTAAAGTCAATTTTTTTCTCAATTTTTTTAAGCATGTGTTTTGGGAAATAATTGAGGGAAAAATTTTCATTTTAGTTAAATTATGCATTTGACTTATTGGAATTAAAAAGTTTAAAAACTTATAATGTGTTTAGAAAAAAAAAAAATGACGGGGTGCTTATTCAAGAATGCAGACAACAACTTTACTAAATTTCCCCGACAGGGCCACGTGTGATTGCACTTTTGAGGCATTCAATAGACTCTAAATGATTCGTTTTAAATGTAAAATCACAATTGGTTTTCAACTTATTAGAATATTGTACTTCATCCAATTTCAATTCAATTTAAAAAAAGAAAAGAAAAAAAAAACAAGTTCTTAATTTATATTTGTTTCAAATATTTTGTAAGCATTCATCCTATTTTATGATTGTCACTATTCGAAGATTGTTAAATCTTTTTTTTTTTTTTTGTTAGTTGAGATTTTGCTCTTGTTAAATGAAAACAATAGTTAGCATAAAATAGAAAGAAAGAAAGAAAGAAATAAAGAAATACGTAGTCTTTCTTGGTTGAGAAAAACCTTTTTTTTTTTTTTTTTAATGAGAAAAGTTTTTCCAATAGGCTTGTTGTTTATGTTACATTTCAAGATAAAATTAAAATTAAGACCAAAGCGAGGTAGAAGGATTAAGTTAGGTATTATGAATATAATATCTAAAACAAACAGATTTTATGAATATTTATTGAGTATAAATTAAGTGTAAATATTTATAAAGTAGTGCAAATAGAACCACTATATATGCAGTGGCGAAGACACATTGGACACAGGGGGCAGCTGCCCCTGGCCTAATTGGCTTCTTTCTTTTTAATTAAGTTATTAATTTGCCCCTGAAATTTTAAAGTTACAAAAATTACTTAGATTGTTTTAAAAATATTTCAATTACCTCACAAAATTTGACTTGTGAATATATATTGTTTTACATTTAAAATCCCAAATAAACAAAAAGTCAATTATACTACTATTTAAATTCATATATTGAATTTTTTAAAGTTGGTTAAATTAGATTACAAAGTTTACATAATAAAAAAAGAAGAATATAAAGTCGAATATTTTTAAAAATTAAAATTTAATTTGAGTAACGCCCCTAGAAAAAAACTTCTGGCTCTGCCACTATATACATGAATCGTCACATGCCTCATGTGCCTATCTAGTTAAACCCATCTTTCTTATGAGATGGTTTTTAGTAAATACTGATATTACAAACTATTTTTCTTCCCAAAATACACCCTTAGTTAGGGTTCACATATTTACCAACGGACACCCGGCCATAATAGGGCGAGTTTTTAGGGTTTCAAATGGAAATGGTGGGCTAATATCATCTGTATAGATTTTAAAGATGCAACAATGAAGAAAGGTAATTATGTGTAAGCACAAATAATAACAAAAGTTAAGCTAAAATAATTAAAAATTCAAGTAGAACTTTTAACATTTCTGAGTTTGAAATTGTTTTGAAGAAATATAATTATATCTGTACTCGATTATTTGCTCAATATAAATAACTAAATATTAATCATTAAAAATTAATCAAATAGGCAATTTGGAACAATTATTATGATCGATATATTTTTATTTAGAAAAATAGTTGTTAATTAATAATTAACCATAGTCGATAGTAATTGACTGTGGTTTTTGGTGAAAAAAACATATTAATGTTATTCAATTATTAATTAATCGTAGTCTATTAACGATTGACTGATTAAATCATTAAAAAAAGGAAGAAGAAAATTTAGGCTGGGTGGCCTATTTTAGTCACCTAATCCAAGAGGTAGCTAAACATTTTTTATTTAGCAAAATGGTTGTTTATCAAATTTTTAGATTTAGTCAATCAGTGATATAATATGTTGTGGTATCACGACTAAATTAACTATATTCTATGGTGAATCGTTGATTAACCATTTAAAAAAATTGATTAATCATTTCAGAAAAATGTCATTTTAACTAATTTTTAAAAACTCTGGCTATTTGTTAAAGAACTTATAGTTTGTTTTCTTTATTAAAAAAAAAAACCTATTTAGCTATAAATTCCTATAAAACTGTTCTTTTGTTAATTTCACCAAGTTTATTAAAAAATTTCTACAACAGATTTATCACATTTTCAATATTCATTTACATATGGATCTCTCATTATAATGTGCAAGTAATTTTTCACAATATTTATGACAAAAAAAATGCTCTCCCTTTATTTTTATTATGCATACATTTGAATAAATTTGTCAGTATAAAATAAAATAAAACGTAAACACTAAAAACCAATCTCATAAAGTTAATAAAGTTTATGATTCCCAACCATATTTTACCAATAGCACAAATTTAACTACCTAATATCTTAAGCAAAAATTATGACCGCTCAAATTTGCAAATAAGAAAGAAATAAAAAGCATTTTTTTTCAATAAATAATTGTAAATTAAAAAAAAAGACGGTTTTTTCTAGAAAATTCTTCTAAGAAGGAGAAAAAAATTATAGTTTTCAGAAAATAATTAAAGTAAATACTATATTTTTAAAATATATATTTGAATTAAACGGCCGTAAATAACAAATATACCAAGTAAATTTTATTTATATGTTGTAAATTTATTATTTATTCAACGAATTTTTTTTTTACCTGGTAAATTTGGTATATACTTTAAGTATTTTAAAATCTTACTATTTAATTTAATTGTTTTCGTAAAAATAGTTGTTTATTACTATTCACGTCGCCAAAGGAGGGCCGAGAGGGGCCGATCTGGTGGAGGACGCTCCAGAGGAGGTCAAATGTTGCTGGACTTGTCGTAAAGCCTTTATAAGAAAGGTTGTATAGATGAGGCCTTGATCTTGTTTCGAGATATTTACATATTTGATTCGATGTTGTGCCGAATGTTGTCGCTTTTACATATTTGATTCACGGGTTAAGCAGATTGGGTCGGTCAGATGATGCCAAAAGATTGCTGCTTGAAATGTTTGATTATGGAGTTTGGCCTAATGTGCGTATCTATATGCTGACTGCAAATATGTTTCCCAATATTGTAACTCTGAACATAGTTTTGAGTGCTCTGTGCAGCGAAGGATTGATGGAGAAAGCTCAACAGTTGTTTGGGTTAATGATTGAACATAGAAAAGAGATTAACACAATTACTTACAACACCTTGATCAAAGGATACTGTCGTCTAGGTGAAGTCGATAAAACAGAAGACGTGTTTGATCAGATAATAGTGACGGGTGTACTTCCTGATACCATCTCCCATAACACGTTGGCTTATGGTTATACAAAGGTCAAAAGAATAGATCTCGCTCTCATACTTCTCAAGGACATGATCCGGAAAGGATTGTAGCCCAATGATGTAACACGTGATGTTTTGAAAAGTATTAATGCTTATAGGTTTGAGGCCTCCTTTCAATGACTCTCAATGAGGTGAGATCAAGAGCAGCTTATAATGCTATAAGTTACTTATATTTTATTTAGGAAGTGTTACGTTTAGAATTTCAAGGATTTTAGAATGTACAATACGGAAGTTTGACCTGCTTTTTTGTGCCAAAGCTTTACAGTGCTTAGACAGAACTTGTTTGATGAAATAAGTATCAAATTAAGCATAAAAGCAACATTGTCACGTATCTCTTTATAGTATATGTATGTACATATACTTTTCGCTTGAATAAGAGGATATTTCTATATTATGGTCTTTTATGGATTCTCATGTTGTTGGTCTGTTTTTCTTACTGCAGTATTTTTGATGGATAATTATTGTGTGTCGCTTAAATGAATCCCGTTTCCTGTCTTTTGGTAATTATACACATCTATCTACACACACAGAACACACACTCACACTGTGTTTTCATACTGCTCTTTGCTTATAATTATAGAGATTGGCGAAATCTGACTGTGCTTATTCTTGGTCTGAACACTTTACTATCATCTTATTTACCAACTGTTGGCTGATGATTCATTGGCAGTGGAAAGTGTCAGAGCTATTTTTATGCCACAATCTATCTCGTAGCCTGTTCAGGAACATCACCAGACCTACAACAAACCTGAAGCAAAACAGCAATTAAGTGGCGGCTCTATTAGGGCTTCTAACTTCACCATGCAACGGAGAGCCAGGTCCCCTTTTTGCCACCATTTTTTCGATATCAATTTTTGCGTGTTACTTTATCTCAATTCTTCTAAATTCCATCGAATTTCAGGCTCAGTTGTGTGCCGCTGGGCACTTACATAGCATAACAAGGATCTTCTCAGCTTGTAGGTATCCTTCTGTACATGATTTTCCCATATCAAAATTTTCTTGTGGCTTGCACTCAATTCTTTTTAGTTCATCCAAGTTTTCTGGTTCACCCCTATGCCATTGGAAATTTACTTGTTTCTGTCAATTCCAGTGTTGAACTCGTCTGTAGGAGATGTCATGCAAAGATGCATAACCTTTTTTTTTTTTTGTTTAATTTATTTTGAAATGGGTGCATTGTTTAGTGTTTGAAAGAAGTACGTTGTTTTGCTTGATCTCTAGTTTATTTATTTATTTATTTTAAATTTTCACTAAGAAGTATGTGAGTTGCACGAGGGAGTGGAATTTAAAGTGACTGCAGATTCTTTAAAATAGTGGAATGGATAGGTGTAGAAGGGATAAAAATAAATAAATAAATAACAGTGTCATTAATGATTAAAAGTTACATAGAACAAAATCCTTCAAAATATAACAAGAAAGAATAAAAGAAACATGCTAGCTAAATCATGGGATGGATTAACCACAAGATCTAATCCTTTATGAAAAAGACGCCTCGTTAAAATCTTGCAAGGAGAAAACCCAAAGCTACAAGGGGAAAAAGTCCAAGCAAGGAAAAAGAGCACATGATCTTGAGCCGAAGCTTCCCGTACATTGCAGTCATCAACTTCCAAATGTTGCTATCTAAAAAAGTGAGAAAACCACTGCTGTTGTTGAAAGTCTTCTTGCTCTACGTCTTCTTCTGCACGAACATTTGTATTAGCGGCCTGACTCAATCGCTGCTCCTGGTTTTGATTTTGATTTTGTTGATCAGGTACATACTCCAATGGTGTCACATCAATTCCCATTTGAGCATACTCATCGATTGTGAATAATTCATTGGCAGATTGTGAGTCCTGGTATTGATAACCTTCCAACGGCTGATTATTTTGAAAACCTTGCAGCTGAAGGTTTTGAGAACCTTGCAGTGGCTGATTGTTTTCATAACCAAGATATTGCTGCGGAAGATAATCAGGGTAAGTCTCTGATATTTGTGGCTCCTGGTTTTCCTGAAGAAGATTAGCAGCGTGATTTGGTTGCGGGTGCAGCTCCTTGTTTTGACGAGGCTCCTCCTGCTGTGTGCTAATTTGGAGTACCAGTTTACTGCTTTTGTGATAGACCTTGCATAAAACATACCCCTCTGTCTGTAAAATAACAATTAAAAAAAATTCATTACTATTAAAACTACTGGTTTTGCACATTATGTATGAAAAAGCAGTATTGAACATGTATGCAAGTAAATACCTTCTTCGAGTTAGATGGAATAGTATACTCATGCATGAGCCAATCGGTCTTTTGTTTCTTCTCGGTTTTGTGGTAAACTAACATCATCTTGTCCCCTATTTTACGTCCGTTGCCACCTGTTATAGGTATCTTGGAAGTACTAGCCCTCCAAGTACCACCAGGAGCTCCACGATTAGGACGACTTCCATTAGCATACTTGGGCTTTGCTCTGGTAAAGAAATACATCTCCTTTTCCCTTCGTGCTCCATATAGCTCTGTATATTAACAAAAGAAGTATATTATTACGACTCGTCCTTTGATTCATATTGCTAATGAAAAAGTAGATAACACATGTAACGACCTATGCCACTATTTGACTAACGGGTTAGACCACTTTAAATTAAAAGATTCCATATATATCCACCCAGAAAAAAAAAAAGAAAAGAGAAAAGAGAAAAAGAAAGAAAAGGAAAAGGAAATATAACCGAAAAGAACAGTAGTAGTAAACGAAGACAAGCGTAGGGAAAATTTTAAAGAAATAATAAAAGATAAGAGAGTGAAACGTACGTTCAAGTTCTTGAGGAGAATACTTGTACAGGTCAACTTCTTTGACTATGTCGGCAGGTAGATTCTGGTCCAACACTTTCTTCACCAAGTAGTCAGTTATGAGCTCTTCGTCAGACGGTAAAAACCGATATCCTATCGGAAACTCGATCGGATTGAAACATCCGTTGTCACCGGATGGTATTGCACTCCCATGCACAAGCACAGCAGTAGCAGCTGCTTCTTGATTGGGCTCCATCGAAGGAAAAAAAAAACAAAAAGATGAAAATCAAAAAGGCTTCTTGGTGGTGTCAGTTGCGGTAAAAGAAAAGAGAGAACAGAATGAAAAAGTTCGGAGAACGTTAGGGTCATTATATATAGGTGTATTGATATAGTCCTATTACGATTTAGATTCACCTTTACCGAAGCTTGTGGATGTTTATCACCAATTTTGTGGAATTGCATGATAATTAGGATTCCAATTCGTTAAATGAGTTAAAATTTAAAATCTAATTAGTCCTATGGGAATTACTCTTACTCTGTTTAAATTTGTGAGGAAAGCACCTGTTTTTTTTTAAGAACGCGTTCAAATTTATATTTAAATTTTTGCCTCTCTTATATTAAAAAATGGATTTATCAAATCTTTTTTGAAGTCGTATAATGGGAGTCGGTACAGCGCACAAAAAAAAATTACAATTGTTTTTTTATCACAAATTTTTTTATTTATATATACTAGAAAAGAAATGATACTAATCCTCACATTTTGAAGTGAAAACTACCATGACACCTTCCCGCTCTAGCTAGACCAATGAAGCTCTTTTAGAGTATATTTTGGTCCTATTACCTGGCCCTAAAATCTGACCCACCCTTGTCTCAAAACCCACCACAGACCACAAAACCCGCCTTTGGTTCCTGGCCTCAATCTCGAAACTTGACCCTAATTCTAGTTCTGAAACCCGATCCTGATCTCGATTCTCGTCCCAAAACCTAACTCCAATACCGAAACCCGACCCTAACCCCCCGTCTCAAAATCTACCCAACCCAACCCCGTTTTGAAATCCGATATCGACCCCAGTCTCACAACCCGACCCCAATTGTTATCCCGAAACCCAACCTCAACTCTCGCCCGAAATCCAACCTCAATTCTCATCCTAAAACATATTATATTATATTTATAAATATAATATTTTAGATTAAATTATATAGCATGACTTAATAAAAGGTTTTTTGTCGTATTAATTATCACAAGTCATAGTGTATTAACTTTTTATCTCATTCTAAATCATACAATACCGAAATATTTTTTCCAACATTATATTAATTACATTACAATATGAAGTGCTAATATTATATACCAAATATGCTCTTAGTCATTAATTTTGTTTACAAATCACGTTGTTATCTATTCTAAGATATATTTTTTAAAAAAATTATTGGGTGGAAATTGGAAAAGTTCTAAACCACCGGTTTCAACCCAAAAAAAAAAAAATGTTTTTTTCATTGTTAAAAAAAAAAAAAAAGTTCCTAAGGTTAAGGGTGTATCAAACGAGTCCACCAAATAAAATGGAGAAAACTACCTAACAAGTCACCCTTTTTTATTTTTATTTAAAATTTTTTTCACTATTTTTCCCTTCTTTAGTTTTTGGAGTTTGTTGAATTTCATCGTTTTTTTGTAAATAACATCTACTCTAGTAAAGATATCTCATAATCTAACAGATGTCTTCGAAGCAACACCAAACCCAATGTTGGTCACGGCTCCGATCGCTAGAATGCTTTATAAGAATATTTTGGATAACCTACTAGAAATGTTTTTTTCAACAAATATCACAAAGCATCTTCAGATCTGATCGTCGGCACGTATCAATGGAATATTCTGATAGAGTATTTTTCATAATCTTTAAGAATATTTTTTGTTTTCACATAGATGGCATAATATCTCAAACTTCTATTCTAGACATCGATCACGTGAGAGTATTATAATAGAATTCTCATTATAATCTATTAAAATAGTTTTTGTTTTCAGCATAAATGGTCAGACATTTTGGGTGCAACCGGTCACCAGAGCATTAAGGTGGAATTTTGGCAGGTTATAAAAAAATATTCTACCGTAATATCTGGAGACTATAGCCGAGATGTCCGACTATCTATATTAGGAACAAAGTATTCTGATAGATTATTTAAAAAATTCTACACGAATATTCAGATAACCAGTACTGTCAATGATTAATGGCGGAAACATCCGATTATTTATAATGAAAAATAAATATCATAGTAAATTTTCAAAAATATTTTAATATCCGGAAGCAATGAACAGAGCTGGTGACCAACACCGTAGTTGGTCATTGATGGATCTGATGACATCTAATAAAATGTATGTTTTTTTACTATTTTTTTTATCGGTAAAAAAAATTTGAACAAAATATTTTATGTTGATCTTTGACCAATAATATTGTTTATCATGATCAACTCCCCCCCCCCCCCCCCCCAAAAGAACAACCATCCTCAAATATTTAAAAAAAAAAAAAAAAACATACAAATAGAGTGGAGAATTTACCAACGACGACTTCAAAGTTGTCGCTATTTCTTAAAATAAAACAAAATTAGGTTGAACTATCTATCTTTTGCACTGCGCCATAAAATAAATTTTTTGCCAATTAACTCATCCCAATTCTTCAATCAGTGTTTCCTTTGCGATTTTGTAGTCTTTAAGAAGGCTTCTTGATGTTTAATGTAGAGAAAGAAAAAAGATAACAAATTAATAGTACTCTAATATTGACAATTGAAGTATTTGAGGTTGGGCATTAAATCACTCTATTTTATAAGTTAAATTTTTAAGATGAAAATTAAATCTGCCCAAAAATGCTAAAATGAATAGCCTATCCATTCAGTTCAAGAATAGTAACTAGAGGAGACACAATCTTGAAAGTTGAGCTGGTAATATGTGTCATGACAATAATATTACTTGAAAGTAAGACAAATTTCACAGCTTAGGATTGGGGGGAAAAATTATAGATCATATTTAGGTTGACATAAAATTGACATGAAAATAAATAGATTAATTTCGAGATGAACATGACTAACCTGCACACGTGTCCAGTATATATTTTTTATGAGGGATATGTCTATGTTGACATAAAATTGACATGAAAACAATGGGTTAATTTCAGGTTGGAAATGACTAATCAAAACACGTCCTGTAAAATTTTTTTTTTTTTTTTGAGATATAAATTTTATATGACTTTGTTATGAACTTTTGATCATATATATGTTACTTATTCTCATAATCTTGTACTTTTTTGTCAATATAATCTTCCTACATGCTTAATTTTCATGGATGTTATCATATTTTTGTAGGTTGTGAGATTTTAGTTTTTTATAACGTGTAAAGAAACAAAAAAAAAAGTTCGTTATTTTCATATCAATTTCATGTTAATTACAGATTCACAGATCAATTTTATATGACACAAGTCATTTTTAAATCATGTTGTGTTAACTAGTCAAGTGGTTGTTTTGTATCCATGTTACAATATTTATAGCTTCTCGTATCATGGGCATGTTTGTATTGAGTCCAAATTAAAGTATAAATTACCAAAACAATGATATGTAACATGACACACAATACGAATTGAGTCACTAAGAGTTAATAGATAATTTATTAATAAAGGTACTATACATTCTAACTGTTTTAGGATCTGTTTCTTTTTTTGTTTTGTTTTTTGTTTTTTTATTGAGTCGCTATACATAATAAGTAAAATTTTAAAAATGAAAGCTCAATCCAACATTTTATGTTAGAAGATAAAAAATGAAAATGCTCTTGAACAAATTGCCTATATTTCACTCTAGTGTTTATTTCAAACTATGTCTAGGTGGATGCACGTTACATGTCGTTTTGGTCAAGGGAGTTGATTTCTGGGAGTTGAATGACTTAGTCATGGTTTGTCGTTTTGAAGAAGCTAGGAAGCCCGGGCCTCAATTGATTTGTTCGAATCCCATTTAATTCAAAATAAAGAGATCCGATGTCGTTTTTCTGGTATGGAGCTTTAAATGAATCTGTGTGACTGTCGTTTTATACGAAGATTTAGGTAATGTTGTTGTTGTCGTTTTAGGCTGAATTACATGCATGTAGTTAGCAAACACATAAAAGAGAGAGTGAGAGAGAGAGAATACGATATATGGTTTTTTTAGGATATAAAAAGAAGAAATTAGTGTGGGGGTTTTTTTTTTTTTTTTTTTTCCCCTCCAAAGGAAATAACCATTTCAAAACTAGTTGAAACGTTACATTTAGAGTATCTCTAATATAATATTAAATTATTATGTCAATAACAAATTTTAATAACAAATTTTACTATATAGATTAGTAAAGTGCTCTCTAATAAAGTATTATTTTTTATGTTAAATTTGCCATTTACTTTGTGAGAGCGGTGTCATTACCAACCGTTTGCATCTCGACGACGCAACGAAAATCTTCAACCACCCCTACGAGGAGTACGCTTGCGTCAAAGAAAACTACTTTCTCCTACTCATTCAGAAGTGCTCAGATATCGACGGCAGAGAAGAGATTATTACATACGCCGTTGGAAAGTTTATAGGAGAGAGCCTAAGCGTGTTTATTTCAATCATCCATGGGTAGTAATTTCCACAGTTTCTGCGTCTATTGCATGCTCATTCTAACCTTCTCGCAGACGCTGTTTACCTATATTTATAGGTAGCAACCTCTTTTTTACTTTTGAGTTGCCAATTTGGTGTCAGAGGAAGTCAGTCTATTTTAATACTATTTTTTTCGATCGGATCTCTTCCGTTCATTTGAGAAAAAAAAAAAAAAAAAAAAAAAGGGGTAGCATAACTGTACTTTCTGTTTGTGTTCTCATATTTTGTTTAAGCTACTCACACTAACGAAAGAAAATGTAACTCTTCTATGAGCCCCTTTTACTTGGTGTATTTCTACACTGCCATATTTAATTTCCAAAACTTTGTATTGGGCTGTTTTTAGACGTTCTTTTTTTTTTTTTTTTTTTTACTTTATAGCTTTTGAGTTGTATTAATATCATAACTTTGAATCATTTTCTTATCTAATTAAAAAAAAATTACATGGGGAGAAGGGCTATAGAGGTACCAATTTAGTTGGCTGTCTTTAGTGAATCCAAATATTTATATGACCATTATTTCTCATTCATTTCAAAATAAAAGAATCTCCATATCACGTTTACTCTCCTTTTCTTAAACCAGTGCTTTATTCAGTTGATAAAAGAGAAAATTAACAATGAAAAATGAATTATGAACGCGCATGTAAGTGAGACCTTTTTTACTGGTTACTCAAAGGACATATATATAAGGTGAAGCTTAACTAATTTTCGCTCTAGTTGTCACGAAATATTTTGCCCTACTCCTAATTTTGGTTTGATATATGTATCTTGGACGTTGCTCTAATTACGCTTATATATTGGTGGGTGCTAATTTGGATAATATATATAAAGAGAAATAGAAATACATTGAATCTCATGTGCATAAATATTGAAAAATAAAAATAAAAGCAGCCAAAATGTGTGTGATTCTTTGTTAATATATTCTTCTTTATCATATAATGAAATTCTGTTGTGACTGAAAAAAGACGTAACTTTCACAGTAAAAGTGCGTCATTTTATATTTATGTGTGTGTATTTGCTTTTTATTTATTTATTTTTTATACAATACTAATTACATAGTACGCACTTTGTCCATATAGAATAAACAAGAGAATAGATAAACAAAACAAAATAAAAAAAAAATGTCATGTATGATGGGCATTGAAGCTGTCATGTGGCCATTATTAAAGCATAGACAAAAAGCGTAGATTTGCTCTTTTAAATGTAGGTACAGATTAATTTGCCTGTAAAGGATTAGAGCATTAATGTGTACATAATACATTCATTCCTAAAAACCCTATCTAGGAGAGAAAGTCAATATTCCCAATCAAGATAAAAAATAAGACACCAAACTTGAGCGTTAGTTCGGTGCTAATTATTAGGATTAAAATCCGGAATCCAAGATTGCAGACAACAACTAAGAGAAAATGTCGTTTCCAAATGATTAGGACAATAATAACTCTTATATATGTTCGACTAATTTTCTACTACTTAATTGTCGTCTAGAAACCTAGCTAGGTAACGTTTTTATAAACACCAAATCATAAGCGGCAATGGAATTGATAGCATGATCCACATAGTGACCAAACGACACGGCCCTATTTTTCAAGAATCCGTTCTGCCGGTTCCAAAATCATACGGCTTGCCCTTAATTAGTCAAATTAAGGTGTTCAATTTTGGTGCTTGTAGATTTTATATACTGATTTACAATATCATAATCTTCTATTTTTATATTTGATTTCAAGGAATAACCTTTGAGCCACATTTCCTAATCTAGTTTTTAGTTTATCAATCCATCTCAAAAATAATATGTTAGAAGTTATGTTAATAATAATTTTATATTCTAATACTCCCTCTCACGTGCAGACTGAACAATCAACAAATGTGCTGAGGAAACTTCATCTCCTTGTATTTGCATCAAATCCAAGAGAACCCTTCGATTTCCATCTACCAAAGTATATTCTTCACTCAGATATCTTGCCTCTTGCCTTAGATGAATATTTTAACTTAAATGAAAAAGAAAGAATTAAGCATGAATCACGAGGCCAACTTTGGAATCCAGAGATAAGTACTGATCATGATCTTTACTCCGTGGTGAAGTAAAGTATAAGATCTAATATTTGGAGAGCACATTTATACTGTTCCCAAAGCTAAAGATAGGCACGTAATTCATTTGAATTAATTAATATTGCTTAATTTGTTCTGCACAGAGGGATCTCTGAGTTCGAAAGGAAAAAAATTTGAAAATGAAGACTTTCTAAAAAAAGTCCAATCTTGTTTGATACAAAAGTAAACAAGATATGTAATAATAATACTACTACAAAAAAGGAACTATTAGCTGATGCACGCTTTAAAAGTGATACTTGGAACGTACACTTCAATTTATTCCTTTTGTATGACCTTATATAGAGAGAAAACCCCACTCTCAGTTAAGAGATGGGGTGATTTTTGGGATCTATTAGTTAAATTCGATACTAATAATTCACTCTCACCATTTGAATATATATATATATATATATATATATGTATATATATATATATGTATGTATGATATATAAAGAAAAGTATCGATCTCACCCTTGTGCAGCTATTAACCTGCACATGCATTGGCAAGCTAGGAGGGGAGCAGTGTTCCTGTAGATCATCATGAGGTTGCCATTTGAGGTATTATTTTCCTCATGACCACTAATTCTAATCAATTACTTACACAAATATGTATGTATAGCACTTCTAAAACTACTGCATTGTTCCTGTGTATCACTACCAAAAAAAAATAATAAATAATAATAAAATAAAAAATAAGCTTTTAGTCATAATATTTTTATGACTTTAATTACAACATTTTTATATGACTAAATTAATGCCATTTAATTTAGTCACAAGGGTTATGAAAAATTTGCATTTAGTCACAAATTTTTGTTGTAACTAAAACTTTTAGCCTTAAGGTTTTTAGTCATGACGTGAATAAAACTTTTCTTATAACTAAAAACTTCGTGACTAAAAAAGTTTTAGTCAATAAAAATTTGTGACAAATTACTTATTAGTCACACATAAATATTGTGACTAAAAGTGTTATAAAGTATTGTGACTGAATATTTTCTTTTTTTTTTGTAGTATATATATATATATTAGATATACTTCCGGACAATTTGATTTATCATTTCTGAAAACTTTGCATGACTTGATATTTATTTGGATTTCGTTTGTTTATCATGATTGTAGAATTGGTACGTTGCAATATTTTAGGTTTTTCTTGAAAATTTGAAGGATATATAACAAAAACGCCTCTCTCTCTCTCTTTTCAAAAAGCACCTCTATTCTGTTCTACCAATATGCTGAATATTTTGTAAATAACATAAAAATTTTCCATCTGACGTGGAATTATTTACTGACAACATTTTTTTCTACTTGACTAAATTATCCTTAAAAGATTAGGGTATCGAATTAAATAGTGAACATAAAATAAAAATATTATCCAAACATCCTTTAAATTTTTTTATAAAATAATTTTAAATAAATTTTGAACAATAAATTTTCAATTCTTTTTTTTTTAACGAAAAATTTTCTATTATTGTGAAGCATCAAGGAAGAAAAATGAAAAATCAAAATAGATTCAAAACAAAAAATAAAAGCAAAATATTAAATGCGTTCTAAAACCACTTCCGAACAGGCAAAAAAAAAAAAAAAAAAAAGTAATGAAGATTAGTTGCATGTTTCTGCAATGAAATTTTGACCAAAACACGTTAGAAGGAGAAGGGTTTTAATATGATTTTTAAAACACGGGAGATAAGTACAACTCTCTTGAAAACTTAAGGTAATTAAAATGTAGTATTTTGATAAAAATACAAGTTATGCTTTTGGTTTAATACCTAAATAACACTTAAGTAATGTTGTTAAAAGCTAGGATGATTTGTAGTATTTTTACCTGTTTTCTTTTGTTATTAGTGCTTTTAGTGCTTGAACTGTGATGATTGTGAATTTATGTAACTGAAATTTTAATTTTAGCAAATTACTCTTTGAACTTTTGATTTTTACCATCTATTGACACTAAAATTGATGAAAAATTTCTGAAATTTAACTGAGATTATCGTGTGTCTATCGGACGATAACTTGATATTTCATGTAAATAGTTATAGTAAGTACAATGATATTTCATGTAAATAGTTATATTAAGTACAATTTATTCTCTTCACTTTTGTTATTAAAAAAAAAAAAAAAAAAAAAAAAAACCCTTGAGTGGCATTTATGTAACTGTTGTAATAAAATTTTCTGTAGTTAAGCAATAGGAAGCTGATTATCTCTATCAAAATTTCAAAAATCCTTTTTTAATTTTAGTGTAGATGACTAAAATATAATAAAAAATATGGATTAGTAGCCTGTCAAAATTAAAATTGAGATAACGAAAGTGTCATAATGATTATAATTCGGAGACTAACAGTACTAATGATCCTTAATTTTTTTTTTCTCCTCTCGCGCCTTGAATGAATTATGAAGAATACGCCAGAACATATAATGGCGGAGGCCCGAGTAGATCAGGATCATCATGTCATAGATGTTGAAGCATTGGTCAGGGACTTAAAAGTAAAGCTATCTGACGATTTGGTATTGCCGCCCCTTAGCTGCATCTTCAAAATTCCAACCATACTCTCTCGTCACAATCCAGATGCTTATAAACCCAATGCATTCTCCTTTGGTCCCTTTCACCATCACAACGAAACCCTACAACGCACCGAAAAGATTAAATACAAATATTTGCTTGACCTTACCTCGCGTCTTTCAGATCGACGATATAATCGATGTTCCATGGAACCCGACACAATGTTGAGGACTTTGACTGAAGAAATGAACAAGGTTTGGAAAGAGGCACGTGCTCATTATGCCGGACCGATTGGCATGACTGGAAATAAATTTGTAGAGGTTTTGGTGCTTGATGGTTGCTTCATCATCGAGCTTTTCCGCAAGAAAGCATATGAAGATCTTAGAGACAAGGACGACCCGATATTCGAAATGTCTTGTTTGCTTCAATTTCTATTCCATGACCTGATTATGTTAGAGAACCAGATTCCTTGGGTGGTGCTAGACATTTTGTTTAACTTGACCTTCGTGACCCGCATAGACAAAATGCCCCTTATTCAACTTACCAGTGAGTTCTTTGGCCCCATTTTTTTCAACAACACGGCCTTCTATTGACCCTCAACTACTTCTCTCCCGTCCACGTCCCGGCAAACACATTCTTGATATGTTGAGGAATTCATTGCTTTGGTCTTATTCCGATTTAAACACGGCAAATCTATATTGGAAACGGATGCCTTCGGTTACAAGTCTCAAAGAGCCGGAATCGAGTTCAAAAGGGAGGAAACTCAAAATCCATCTTGGATATCAAATTCAAGAATGGTGTCCTAGAGATCCCATCACTACTGATTCAAGAGACAACTGAGCCGCTATTTCGAAACCTCATCAGCTTGGAGCAGTGTTGCCTGAGTTATCAACCTGTGATCACCTCTTACGCTATTCTCCTGGACAATCTCATCAACACCAAAGACGATGTAGAGATACTTTCGCAGAATGGATCCTGGAAAACTGGTTGAATGTAGAGGAAGCCACTCAATTCTTCAACAAACTTTACACCGACACTTATGTCAAAGAGAATTACTATCTCCAACTTACGGATCAAGTCAATAAATATTGCAGACGACGTTGGCCAAAGTATCGAACGTGCTTATCCGACTATTTCAAGCACCCTTGGCCTCTATTTCTTTGCAGTTGCAGCTTTCCTTGTGATATGTGCATTCGTACAGACCTTGTTTACCATTATCAAGTAGCATGTTAAGCTATTTGATGCACTTTTTTTTCTCTTTTTTATACATGTTCTGTAATATATAATTGTACAAGTGATTTTAATTTATATTTTCTTTTGATTTGTCGAGAGTGCATTAATTTCGTGAAGTTATACATAAAGTTCTTTTATTCACTATTTGTGTATGTCTTGTTAAAGATTTAGATACTCATTGCTCACTTTCCAGCTTAAAAAAAAAAAAAAAAAAAAAAAACAAACCCTCATTGCTCACTATATTCTTGTAATAGTTTTTTGTCTGGCAATAACTAATAATTAAGATCATTAAACCTTTAACACTAATAAACTCAAACTGGTCATATAATTTAAGTTCTTGAGTTTCCTTAATTAATTGTACATGATTTGCGATAATGAAAAGAACATTCAAAGAGCGAAGAGTCATAAGAGCCATTGCCAAATTTAATGTTTAATTCTTATTAGTTGTTACCTTAAATTTTTTATATAATTTATTACAAATTTTTCATTTTTTAGTTTTTTTAAATACTAAAAGTTCACTTTACAAATTCTAAAACATTAGAAATGACATTATACAATAGAGTATAAAGTAAAATAATGTTATTTTTTACACTCTTTTATAATAAATGTAATATTGGCGTAGACAAAAGCACTGAACCTAGTTACATCTATGAAGTCATTCCTACAAAAATTACCTCTCAACAAGCAAGGTGCTATTTTTCTATTTACTAATTAAATAGATTTAAAAAAAAAGGGTGCTATTTTAGTTCTTTTATTTATCATTATTTTATTTCTTGCTTGGAAAACTGGCTTTTATTTAGCAAGCAAAAGCCCCCCCCCCCCCCCCCCCCCCCCCAAAAGGTGGCTGTGTCCCTTGGACCCAACATAAATAAATAATTAT
>CM046368.1:7181633-7199158 GCA_025413025.1 Ficus hispida | reverse complement strand
ACGTTAAAAACCCAACCGTAATCAACGTCATGGGCTTATGTTGGTCATGTGAAACAAAAGTTTCACTTTCGGTGATTGGTGAATGAGTTGAGTTTGAGTTGAGTTGAGATTTTAAGTTTAAATAGTAATTTTTATTTACTTTTTCAGAAAAGACAAAAAACTTTTTTAGAAAGGACAAAAAACACGATAAAAAAAGTACAGTTTAATTTAAAATGAGTATAAATACCAATAAACCCTCACTTATTTACTTTTGGATCTTCGAGATTGGTAATTTTGTATTTTATTTATGCGTATTGTCTTTTGTGGTTCTTTGTTCTGCTTTTTTAATTTTAATTTTAATTTTAATTTTTTGGGATAGGATCCACCTCCACAGTTTCTACAAATCATTTATCCTATAAAGGTACAAACTAATATTGTTGAGAGTAGAAATTATATTATTACTTTCCCATTAAAACATTTGTTTTTTTTGCTGTTCCAATGAATAGATTTTGCTAAAATCGCATGATTACTGGCTGGGTTGTTTGAATTATTTACTTCGTCATCAACTGAAGCTCAGGAATTCAAAAGAATAATATTCGTATCTGCAAACAATGAATATCCTGTATACAAGATTTTTATTTTTATTTTTTGCTAAAAGATTTTTTTTTTTTTTTTTGCTGGTTATTCTATGACCTATGTTGTTGACTTGATGGTTCAACAATGATAATTTTAGCTAGAATTGTAACCATGTATTAGTTTGATTTGTTCAAATTCTTGCATCTTATCAAAGATTTTCTGTTGGTTATTGCAGGGTGTTGATTTGTGATGCAAATACATGATCATATATTATTTTTTAATTTGCTCAAAATTGTTGCATGGATTGATCTTTCAATCTCTAGGTATATTTGGAGTCTAATATTTCTGCTTTAAATCAGCTGGTTACACTTTCTTCAGACTGTGATTGACGTCTTAAGCAAATGTGAATTTGAAATCATTTTTTCTCCTTTATTTTTAAATAAGTTTAGAGAATGAGATTTTAACCATAGTTATATACTCTCTATTTTTATCCATAACATGCCCCACATGTGCGAATCACGCTTCCTAAACTAGTTAAGATTAAAAAATGTGTGTGTGTGTGTGTGTGTGTTTTTTTTTTTTTTTTTAATTATTTATAAGCATTCATCTTATTTTATGATTATCGAATATTAGAAGATAAATCTTATGTTTTTTTTTTTTTTTCAGTTGAGATTTTGCTCTTGTTAAATGAAAACAATAGTTAGCATAAAAGGAAAGAAAGAAAAAGAAAAGAAAGAAAGAAATTAATAAAGAAATACATAATCTTTCTTGGTTGAGAAAAACTTTTTTTTTTTTCATGAGCAAAAGTTTTTCCAATAGGCTTGTTGTTTATGTTACATTTCTAGATAAAATTAAAATTAAAACTAAAGCGAGTAGAAGGATTAAATTAGGTATTATGAATATAATATCTAAAAAAAAAAACTGATTTTATGAATTTTATTGAGTATAAATTAAATGTAAATATTTACAAAGTAGTGCAAATAAAACCACTATATATGCAATGGCGAAGCCACATTAGGGCCAGCGGGCAGCTTCCCGACTGCCCAATTAGCTTCTTTGTTTTAATTAGGTTCCTAATTTGTCCTCTGAAATTTCAAAGTTACAAAAATTACTTAGATTTTTTAAAAATATTTCAATTAGGTCCCAAAATTTAACTTATGAATATGTATTGTTTTATATTTAAAACTCCAAATAAATAAAAAGTCAATTATACTACTATTTAAATTCATATATTAGACTTTTTGAAGTTGGTTAAATTAGATTACAAAGTTTACATAATAAAAAAAAAAAAAGAATATAAAGCCGGATATTTTTTTAATTTAAAGTTTAGTTTGAGTAACGCCCCTTAAAAAAAAATTATGGCTCTGCCACTGTATGTGAATATCTAGTTAAACCCATCTTTCTCATGAGATGGCTTTCAATAAATAGTAATATTACACACTATTTTTCTTCCCAAAATACACCTTACCAACCGGCACCCAGCCATAATAGGGCGGGTTTAAGGGTTTCAAATGGGTATGTGTGGGTATGAGGGATAATATCATCTTAATAGACTTTAAAAGATGCAACAATGAAGAAATGTAATTAAGTGTGAGCACAAATAATAACAAAAGTTGAGCTAAAATAATTAAAATTTCAAGTAGAACTTTTAACATTTCTGAAATTGTTCTGAAGAAATATTATTACATCTGTCCTCGATTATTTTGCTCAATATAAATAACTTTATATTAATCATTAAAAATTAAGCAAATAGGCAGTTTGAAACAATTATTAAAGTAAATGGTGGATATTTTTTATCATCAATTAATCATAGTCGATAATAATTGATCATTTTTTTGGTGAAAAATATATAATAATATTATTTAATTATTAACTAATCATAGTCTATCAACGATTAGCTGATTAAATCATTAAAAAAATAATAAAATTACGTTGGGTGATTTTTTTAGTCAACTAATCTAAGAGGTAGCCAAATATTTTTTATTTAACAAAATGGTTTTTTATCAAATTTTCAGATTTAGTCAATCAATGATATAATATGTTGTGGTTTCACGACTAAATTAAATATATTATATGGTGGATCACTGATTGACAATTTAATAAAATTGATTAATCGTTTCAGAAAATGACATTTTAACTAAATTTTAAAAACTTTGACTATTTGTTAAAGAACTTCTTAAAAAAACCTTTTTAATTATAAATCCCTAAAACACAGTTATTTTGCTAATTTCACCAAATTTTATCGTTTAATTTCTAGAACAGATTATCACATTTTCAATATTCATTTACATATGCATCTCTCATTATAATGTGCAAGTAAATTTTCACAATATTTATGACAAAAATATGCTCTCCTTTATTTTTGTTATGCAGATATTAGAATAAATTTGTCGGCTAAAATAATATAAAACGTAAACACTAAAACCCAATCTCATAAAGTTAAGAAAGTTTATGAATCTCTATCATATTTTACCAATAGCACAAATTTAACTGCCTAATATCTTAAACAAAAAATATGACCGCTCAAATTTGCAAATAAGAAATAAATAAATAGCATTTTTTTCAATAAATAATTGTAAATTAAAAAAAAAGGCTTTTTTTTAGGACTTTTTAAGAGGAAGAAATAAATTATAGTTTTCAGAAAATAATCACCGTAAAATCATATTTTAAAAATATTTGAAGTAAATATCAATAAATAGCAAATATACACAAAATTTTATTAATGTGCTGTAAATTTGATATTTAATCAACGAATTTTTCTTTTGCCTAGTAAATTTGTTTTTACTTTAAATATTTTCAAAATCTTGCTATTTAATTTAAGCGAGAATGAGCCAAATGGCATAATGGAAGATGTAGATTTAACAAAATAGCCTATTTTGAAACTTTAGAAAATTATAGCATATTTAAGTTCTAATTTTTTTAAAATACCGGTTTTGCCCTTCCGCCATCTTCTCCGGTCTCCTCAGATCTACGCCGTCACAGGCGCCGGTGGACGAGCTCCCCAGATCTCACAAGTCGTTTTCTTTGTCAAGCCATAGATTACCGATCGTAACGACTCCAGGACGAAGATTGGAGACTCGCGAACTCACGAACTCACAAAATCAACACCACTTGCGAGATTAGTCGCGCGACCTCATCAGGGAAGCAGCTGTTAGATTTTTTGGTTAAGATGTTTTTAATTTCGGTTTGGATTTTTTCCGTTTCCGGATTTCCGAACGGATTTTCGAAATTCGAAAATCTTGATAACAATCAGAACATATCCATTATGTGGTCCATATTCATTCCATTTGTTTAGGAACCTTCATAACTGTTCCTAGATTCTCGCCATTAACGTGCTTATCCGATAAAGATTCTTTGATGGAAAGAATCTATAAAAGGAGGACGTAGCAACTCGGTTTTGGTACCCTAAGCCTGCTTTCTCATTCAGAAACGAATTACACCATCTAACGAGAGAGAGTGAAGGTTTAGAAGAACTATAAACCAAAGAAACACTTACCGATACTCTGTGAATCAAAACGGCAATGGCGGGAGGTATGTTTTCGATCCAAAGTTTATTCCGCATTTGATCTAATTGCTATTAAGGATTATTGGCAGCATGTTTAGATCATTAAGATTAAGTTCTAACAGTTGGTATCAGAGCGAGATATTGCCTCTGCCTTGTTGTTTTACAGAGTTACGATAGAAATTTTTTTTTTTTTTTTAGAGATTTCAAATTTGTAATTCTGGCGTTTATGATGCAAACGATTGTTATGAATCATTAAGATATTATATTTCTATCATTTTGTGATTTGAAACATAAATTTTTGACGTCGGAATGATGAGAAATCGTCGGGTTTCACTTCGGGTCCGAACCGGGTCGAAACGACCCGGCTGGAGGTTGAAGACGACAAAACGACATGTCGTTTTTGTCATTCGGAATGCTGCCGTTTTGTAAAAACGACAAGTCGTTTTATGAAGTTAAAAACGACACGTCGTTTTATTTGGCAGCTTGAACTCAACATTAAGACACGACACGTCGTTTTTGTGATAAAGTTTCTGTCGTTTATAATAAACGACATGTCGTTTAAGTAAAAAAAAAATAAAAAATAAAATAATTGTTTATGACTTTTTCCAGTACTTAATGATTTTTATATATTGTGAATATTATTATGTGCTTATGTTATTTTGTTATTTGTGTGTATAATTTATTGTTTTATTATACATGTAAAATTAAGATAAATAATATTAGTGCATTGATTATTCCATTTTTGGTGTAAATATTATTTATGATTTTTATACAATTATATGAGCCTTTATTGAGATTTATTTAATGTTGAGTGATCCATATAATTTTAATTAATTAGAGAGTAGCCACAGCATCTTTAATTAATCAAAATTATATATTAAGTCTTTTAGGATCACATTATAACATTAGTTGTAGTTAATCTATGTAATATAATAGATTTTATCCCACAGGAATTTTTGTTATATTTGTATGATTAATTAGGATAGAATATCAAATTATATTTCCTAACTTACCCACAGGAATTAGGAAAAGAACATAATTTGATAGCTTTATCATAAAGTTATAGATGGATCTAATTGAATTAGGACTTTAGCCCACAGGTAAGTTTTATGTCACTAGATTCATATTTTGAAAAACATGATTTACATTGGTAAAACATGATTTATGTTTATTAGTCTCAAATTAATTATAAGCATGTGAATTTTATTTATGCAGCTATGCAACCTGCGAATTTCTCTGATATTAAGTGTGATATTCTCGAACTAAAGGGTGATAACTATAAGGTGTGGAAGGAGAGAATTCTTCTTCAATTAGGGTGGATGGACATTGATTATGCTATTAGGAAAGACGAACCACCTCCTATCATTGAGACCAGCACTCCAGATGAAGTTGATCGATATGAAAATGGGAGCGATCTAATCGTCTCTCAGTTATGTTCATAAAGACTAAAATTTCTGCTGGTATTCGTGGTTCTGTCGAACAGCATGACAAAGTCAAGCCACTACTGAAGGCTATTGATGAGCAGTTTGAGTCTTCGGATAAAGCACTTGCTAGCACCTTAATTATGAAGTTTTCATCCATCAGGCTCACTAATGTCAAGGGTGTGCGTGAGTACATCATGCAGATGAGGGATATTGCGGCTCAACTGAAGACACTTGAGGTTGATATATCTGAGTCTTTCCTTATGCACTATATTTTGAACACTCTTCCACTTCAATATGGACCCTTCAAGATATCCTACAACACACATAAAGATAAATGGTCAATTAATGAACTTTTGGCCATGTGCGTTCAGGAAGAAGGGAGATTGATGATGGAAATGGGTGAAAGTGCGTTTATGGCAACGCAAGGAAAAGATGATGACCAAGCCAAAAAGAAAGGGAAAGGTAAAATACCGCCCCAAGGTGGAATCAAGAAGGAACTCAAGTGTTTTTTCTATAAAAAGAAAGGACACATGAAGAAGGGTTGCACTAAGTTCCAAAAATGGCTTGAGAAGAAAGGTAAACCAATCTCATTTGTCTGTTATGAATCTAATATGGTTGATGTTATTTATAACACATGGTGGATTGATTCTGGTTCTACAATCTATATTTCAAATACCTTGCAGGGTATGCGAAACCTAAGGAAGCCAATGGAAAGTGAGCAGTGCATTTATTCAGGAAACAAAATGCGCTCACATGTGGAGGCTGTTGGAACATGCACTTTAGTTTTAAGTAGTGGTTTTATTTTGAATCTAGAAAAGACATTTTATATTCCAAGTTTCTCTAGGAATTTGATTTCAGTTTCAAGACTTGTACCTTTAAGTTATTCCTTTAATTTTTATAAGACATCTTTCAGTTTATTTTATAAATCTAATCTTGTTGGGAATGGTACATTGTCTGATGGTCTTTTCTATATTAATTTACAAAATAATACTACTTATGATGCTATGCATGTTCATACTGGTATAAAACGATGTGTTATAAATGAGGAATCCTCTATGTTGTGGCACCGGAGATTGGGACATATCTCCATACAGAGAATTAAGAGATTAGTAAATGATGGAGTACTTAGTACTTTAAATTTTACTGATTTCGACACTTGTGTGAACTGCATTAAGGGAAAGCAGACTAACAAGTTCAAGAAAGGTGCAAAGAGGAGTTCGAACTTATTAGAAATCATACATTCAGATATTTGTTGTCCAGACATGGACATAAGTGGTCCGAAATATTTCATCTCTTTCATAGATGATTTCTCACGATACATGTATATCTACTTGCTTCATAATAAGTACGAAGCACTGGACGCCTTTAAAGTTTTCAAGGCTGAAGTAGAGAAACAATGTGGAAAGCAGATTAAGATCGTGAGAACGGATAGAGGTGGAGAATACTATGGTAGATACACTGAGAATGGACAAGCACCTGGTTTATTTGCGAAGTTTCTTCAGAGCATGGGATTGTTGCCCAATACACTATGCCTGGTTCTCCGGACCAAAATGGTGTAGCAGAAAGAAGAAACCGAACTTTAATGGACATGGTGAGGAGTATGCAAAGTAACTCCAAAATTCCTGAATCTTTGTGGACTGAAGCTCTTAAAACGGCTGTGTATATATTAAACCGAGTTCCAACCAAAGCTGTCCCAAAGACGCCATTTGAACTTTGGAAAGGTTGGAAACCGAGTTTGCGACATATACGCGTTTGGGGATGTCCGTCTGAAGTAAGAGTTTACAACCCACAAGAAAAGAAACTGGACCCAAGGACCATTAGTGGGTATTTCATTGGATATGCCGAAAGGTCTAAAGGATACAGATTCTATTGTCCATCTCATAGCACTAGGATTGTGGAGTCAAGAAATGCAAAGTTTCTTGAGAATGACTTGATTAGTGGGAGCGATCGATTCCAAGATATTGTTTCTGAAAGGAATCATATTGATGCTCAACCTTCCACTTCAAGTGATAGATTGATTGTCATTCATAACACCCCTCAAGTTAGAACAGGTGTTAGACAACCAATCGTTGAAGTTCCACAAGCCACTGATGACAATCTAGTAGATCAAGATGTTCAAGAATTGCCAGAAATTATTGAACAAACAGTTGAACACATGATCCTCCGGAAAATGTTGATACAACTTTAAGGAAATTACTAGAATAAGGAAATCAGCGATACCTAGTGATTATGTTGTGTATCTAGAAGAATCGGACTATAACATTGGAGCCGAAAATGATCCTGAAACATTTTCACAAGCCATGAATTGTAAAGAATCAAACTTATGGTATGATGCTATGAAAGATGAGATGAATTCTATGGCATCTAACGGAGTCTAGGATCTTGTCAAGTTGCCTAATGGTGCCAAAGCCATTGGATGTAAATGGGTTTTCAAAACAAAGAAAGACTCATTAGGCAACATTGAGAGATATAAAGCAAGACTCGTTGCTAAAGGATTCACTCAAAGGGAAGGAATCGACTACAAGGAGACCTTTTCTCCTGTATCTAAGAAAGATTCTCTTCGTATCATTCTAGCATTAGTTGCTCATTTTGACTTGGAGTTGCAACAAATGGATGTGAAAACGGCCTTTCTCAATGGAGGTCTAGAGGAAGAGGTTTATATGAAACAACCAGAAGGATTTTCCTCTAGTGATGGTGAGCAATTGGTGTGCAAACTTAAGAAATCCATATATGGATTGAAACAAGCTTCCCGTCAGTGGTATTTAAGGTTTCATGATGTTATCTCTTCATTTGGATTTGTAGAAATATTATGGATCAATGTATATACCAGAAGGTTAGTGGGAGTAAGATTTGTTTCCTTATTCTATATGTGGATGACATTTTACTTGCAACCAATGATAAGGGTTTGTTATATGAAGTGAAACAATTTCTCTCTGACAACTTTGAAATGAAGGATATGGGTGATGCGTCTTATGTCATTGGCATTAAGATACATAGAGATAGAATTCAAGGAATTCTGGGTCTATCTCAAGATACCTACATTAACAAAGTTTTAGAGAGATTTCGGATGAAAGATTGTTCACCAAGTATAGCTCCCATTGTGAAGGGTGACAGATTCAATTTGAATCAGTGCCCGAAAACAATCTTGAGAGGGAACAAATGAAAAACATTCCTTATGCTTCTGCCGTGGGAAGCCTAATGTATGCACAAGTCTGCACAAGACCTGACATTGCATTTGCTGTTGGATGTTGGGAAGATATCAGAGTAATCCAGGTCTGGACCACTGGAGAGCTGCAAAGAAAGTAATGAGGTACCTTCAAGGACAAAGATTACATGCTTATGTACAGACGGACTGATAATTTGGAAGTGATTGGCTACTCTGATTCAGATTACGCTGGCTGCATTGATTCACGAAAGTCGACTTCAGGATATGTTTTTATGCTAGCCGGTGGAGCTGTATCTTGGAGAAGCGTAAAGCAGACTTTGACTGCTACTTCCACTATGGAGGCTGAGTTCGTATCTTGTTTTGAGGCTACCTCACATGGTGTATGGATGAAGAGTTTCATTTCTGGGCTTAGAGTTATGGATTCGATTTCTAGGCCATTGAGGATATATTGTGATAATTCAGCTGCTGTTTTTATGGCTAAGAATAATAAAAGTGTAGTCCGAAGTAAGCACATCGACATCAAGTATTTAGCCATAAGAGAACGTGTTAAAGATAATATAGTAGTTATTGAACACATTAGCACTGAATTGATGATTGCTGATCCTTTAACTAAAGGCATGCCACCATTGAAATTTAAGGATCATGTAGATAGAATGGGACTTGGTTCCTTTATGGGATTTTCGTTGTAATAACATGTTATTTCAATGAAACTCTATTTGTGATGTTTTCTCATTTGGTTTTTGTGCACATATTTATTTATTTTTGAGAAATATCATTAAAGTTTGTACCAAGAATAAACATAGGGTTTGTTCATTAAGATATATGGGCTATTATTAAGGAACATGATATATTGTGATACATGGAAGATAATACTCGCTTTTAGAGGACCTATCGCTATGATTCATGTATTTTGTTTCTTGTTATGGTGAATGATAGAGTATATGGATCAAGTGGGAGAATGTTAGATTTTTTGGTTAAGATATTTTTCAGTTTCGGTTTGGATTTTTTCCGTTTCCGGATTTCCGAACGGATTTTCGAAATTCGAAAATCTTGATAACAATCAGAACATATCCATTATGTGGTCCATATTCATTCCATTTGTTTAGGAACCTTCATAACTGTTCCTAGATTCTCGCCCATTAACGTGCTTATCCGATAAAGATTCTTTGATGGAAAGAATCTATAAAAGGAGGACATAGCAACTCGGTTTTGGTACCCTAAGCCTGCTTTCTCATTCAGAAACGAATTACACCATCTAACGAGAGAGAGTGAAGGTTTAGAAGAACTATAAACCAAAGAAACACTTACCATACTCTGTGAATTAAACGGCAATGGCGGGAGGTATGTTTTCGATCCAAATTTTATTCCGCATTTGATCTAATTGCTATTAAGGATTATTGGCAGCATGTTTAGATCATTAAGATTAAGTTCTAACAGCAGCACCATTGACGACAAACCAGCGCGATGGCTCTCGCCATGTTGTGACAAACTGCGTGAGGACGAGTGCATCTTGGAGTACAGCAAGGAGCCTCGCTTCCTTGTGAGCTCGTCACTATCGCGACCTTCAGCGTTGGCGGCAACAGTTGTAACGACGACGGCAGTGGCAAGATGTTACATTCCCTCGAGTGTTGTCTCGTGATTTCTCGGTCGTCGGCTTGGGTCTGGTGCTTCGAGTGGCATCGGTTGTCAGCTTCGAGTGGCGTCTCGCAATTTCTTGATTGATTCTTCATCTTCTCCGGCAACGATTACTGTGGCGGTGAGATTGCGAACTCCCCGGAAGACGTCGCAATCGCGAACTCCAGCCGCGATCTCGGAACACGAATCGAGTAGGCAATGGTGGCGATCTCAGGAGATGAGTCGAGTATGAGATGGCGGCAGCTCACGAAGTTTCGTGATTTCCGGCGACATGACGATGTTGCGGCGGCAGCGGCAATTTGGAATTAGGGTTAGGTTTGATTAAATTTGGGATATAATTTGGAACATTTTTGGGGTGTATTTTACAATTTAATAAAGTTAATAAATAATAGAATAATAAAATACAGAATAAAAAATTATTCATTTATGAAAATCAATATTAATTAAAATTTTATTTTTTTTTATGAAAATCAATATATTTATATGTAAACATTTGATTTTTTAAATTAATATTTGGATTTATTAAATATATAAAAAAAATTCATAAATATGCAAATTCACAAATTAATAAAAATATTTACTCAACAAACTTAGTATATTTAAAAGATAAACCTAAATCAAGTAATTATTTTTTTATAAATCTTTTATTTAAATATTAAATATGAGAGTATCTTTTTAAATCTTACTTAAATAAATATTAACTTTTACCTGTAATATTAAATTTCTTTTTAAGTCTACATAATAGATTTTGTGGTATATAACTTCTATACCGTTAATTGAAATCTATGGTCAGAATTTTTATACCATCAATGAGGTAAAATAGCTTTAGCCCAGTGTAGAATTGTCCAAAAAAAGTTGTCTAAAAAAAAAAAATTAGAAAACCACCGTAAACGCTTTTGTCAACCAGAAGCGCGAAAAAAAAAAAATCAGAATCAGAATCAGAATCCATTTGACCTCGCCCTTGATTCGCTACTCTCCGACGTCGGAGCAAAGAAGGACCGGACGGCAATGCTGACCACAAGAGCTCCTGGTAATCCTTCTTTCTCTTCTCTCTTCAGAATTTTCAGTACCCAATTCCGTTCTTCTGCTTCTTTCACCATTTCTGATGAAAAATCCATTGCCCATTTGGAGAAATTAGTCAAAACTCGATGTAAATCCAGAAACCTGACTGTGAATGAAGCTTTGGGTTATTTCAATTCCATGATTCAAATGCGACCCTTGCCCTCTATTCGGGCTTTCAATCACTTGCTTGGCTCACTCTCCAACATGAACCACCACTCCACTGTCGTCTCCATGTTCAGAGAGTTGGCGGGTTGTGACTGTTTTCGACCCGATGTCTATACGATGAATATTGTTATCAAATGTTTCTGTTGTTTGAAGAAGGTGGATTTAGGATTCTCTGTTTTGGGAACTATGATTAAAACCGGTCATAAGCACGATGCTTGTACGATGAATACGCTGCTCGACGGGCTTTGCAAGGAAGGCGCGATGACCTTGGCGTCGGAGTTGTTTCGGGAAATAGTAGAGAAGGGAAACCCGTGTAATGATGTCACTTATGCGATTATCATTAACGGGTTTTGTAAGGTTGGAGAAACTCAGAAGGCGCTTGAGCTGCTTAAGGGAATGTTCAACAATCGGAGGATTAAACCAAGTTTATATTGTTTTAGTCCGATCATCGATAGATGGTGTAAAGAAGGGCGAGTAGATGAGGCATTGGGGCTCTTTCAAGATATGATCGGTTGTGGTGTCCGACCAAATATCGTCTGTTATAATGCTTTGATTTTTGGATTGAGTAAATCGGGTCGTTGGGAAGAAGCCAAGAGATTTTTGGTTGAGATGCTTGGTTTTGGAGTTTCACCTAACACGATTACCTGTACTGCTCTAATTGATTCTCTTTGCAAGGAAACAAAACTCAAGAAGCTATCTCGCTATTCAAATTGATGACTAGAAAAGGCATAGAGCCTAATGTTAGGACATTCAATTCTCTGATATCGACTTTGTGCAAGCACGGCCAATGGAAAGAAGTGACACGATTCTTACAAAATATGGCCAACTATGGAATCTCTCCTGATATTGTTACGTACAATATTTTGTTGGATGCTCAATGTAGGGAAGGGAGAACATCAGAGGCGATTCATCTCATGGAAGCAATAACTGATAAAGATGTGTTTCCTAATGCCATGACCTACAGCTCCTTACTTGGTAGATTGTGCCATTCAGGTATACTTGAAGACGCAGAGAGATTGTTTGGTGACATGGCAAGCCAGAAAAAATTTTCCTGAGGTCATAACTCTAAATGTGATTTTGAATGCTTGTCTGATCAAGGGATGATGGAGAAAGCTCAAAAATTAGTTGATGCAATGATTGAACATGGAAAAGAGCTTGATACAATTACTTACAACACCTTAATCAAGGGATATTGTCAGCAAGGTAAAATGGATAAAGCAAAATACGTGTTTGATCAGATGGCAGTAAAGGGTGTTCTTCCTGATACAATTTCGTATAACACGTTGGTTACTGGTTATGTAAAAGCTAAGAAACTTGGTATCGCTTTCAAGCTTTTCAATGACATGATCCAAAAAGGATTGGTGCCTAATCATGTAACACATAATAATTGGAAAAGAATTTGTTCTTATCGGCATCAGGCATTCGTACAATAACTCTGGTTGAGATGGTATCAAGCACTGATTACACATTTTATCTGCTAACCACCACAAGTTGGAAATAGCCTCAGTTCAAGGATATGAGACTCCACACATATGCTTGTTTTTTAAAGATGAACCGGATAAATGTATCATCTACTTATCACGTTGCCAGCACAGGTAAACATTCTTCTTATATTTGCATTCCATATTGTTATTGTATTGAGTGTCATAGTTCTCTTTTTTTCTCTTCTTTTTGAGGGCATTATGGTATCAAATGGCATGTTCATGTGACTTACATATTATGATCTGTTTCTCTATTTACTTTCATATAGACGATGATGAATTTTGATATTTGGGTCTTAGATAAGAGTAGGAGTAGTTTTAATTTATGATTATGATGTGACATAAACATGCATTCGTTTATGTACTTGGTTCTACTCTTCCTTGTCTTCATCTTTTGACATGTCAATTATGTGTGTCTTGTTTCCAGATATATGGCAGTAGTCGGAATTGATCATAATTGGTGACTTCTTGTCACCACAGAATATTGGAGCAGCATCATCTTGGCAACTGTATGCAACAACCGGCGCTATCTTTTATAACATCATAAGAAAGGAGAAAATCTTGTATAGCTGAGATCTGGGAAAAGCTCTCTGGACTCTTGTAAGTTGATTTTCCAATTCCTGCCCCACTCTCCTCCTGGGACCTAGGAAAAAATGTGTAAATATAAGAAGTGATTTTATTCTTTCTTGCTTCTCTTTAAATTTGTTAGACGTTTATGTTAGGAAGGAAAGGAATTCGAAATGTAAAAGGTCAATGTCTATGCACAGGACTTTCATAGTTGGTTTGCTGTTTTGTTTCTAAGTTTATTCTCCTCTCATGCTGTGATGCTTCACAAGTAAGATTTGCTTCGGTATTGCCGATGGTGTACTGGTAGGAAATGTGTCTGGTGGTTATTTCAAGAGAAGTATTATGAAGTTTGTTTTTTGTGAACTTTGATCGATCTTTAGCTTAGGATTTGGAACCTTAGGCTGTTCTGTTTGTTTTTCTTCTCTTCGCTACCGTCTGATTTCTGTGTTCATTTGTTATACTATTCAAAATCAAACAAGAAGATTTTCAGCAACAGTAGTTTCGTCACTTTTTCTTATACCAATATATGGAAGTTGATGACTGGAAAGTAAGGGATGCTTTGGTTCAAGATCATGCAATCTTTTTCCTTGCTTGGACTTTTTCCCCTTATAGCTTTGTCGTTTTTTACTTGCAAGGTTTTAATGAGGCGTCCTTTTCATAAAGGATTAGATATTGTGGTTAATCCATCCCATTACCTAGGTTGCCTTTTATTCTTTCTTATTTTACTTTGAGAAGGATTTTGTTCTCTGTATTTTTTTTTCTGATTAATGACACTGTTCTTATTTATTATTATTATTATTATTATTTAGCCTTTGTACACCTATCAATTTAACTGTTTTTAAGGAATCTGCTGCCAGTTTAAATTCCACTTCCTCATACTGCTCGTTACTTCTTCAGTGAGAATTGGTTTTGTAGAACATGAAACCAAAAAAAGAAAAAAAAACTACATATTATAATAAAACAACGTACTCCTTTGAAATTCTATAAAACAATGCACCTACAACAAATTAAATTTGAAAAAAAAAAATGGT
This sequence comes from Ficus hispida, assembly GCA_025413025.1. Taxonomy (NCBI): domain Eukaryota; kingdom Viridiplantae; phylum Streptophyta; class Magnoliopsida; order Rosales; family Moraceae; genus Ficus; species Ficus hispida. The sequence goes on along the minus strand of CM046368.1, from coordinate 7,184,567 downwards.
TATCTTTGCATGAGATCAAGCCGCAAGAAAATATTTGATATGGGAAGATCGAGTACAAAGGATACCTACAAGCCGAGAAGATCCACATTATGCATGTAAGAGCCAACGGCATACAGCAGAACCTGAAACGCGAAGGAATTCTGATGAATTGAGATGAAAGATCAAGCAAAAATTGCGATGGAAAAATGGTGCAGAAAGAAGACTTGAATCTCCATTGTATGGTGAAACCACAGACCCTAATAGAGCCGCTTCTTAATTGCTCGCTTTACCTTCAAGTTAGTCATACATTGGTACGTTCCTGAAAAGGCTATAAGACAGGATTGTCGCAGCTAAAAACAGCGCTTACACTTGCCACTGCCAATGAATCATCAGTGAAAAGTTGGTAAATAGAATGTTGGTAAAGTATACGGAATAGAAGAATAAGCATAGTCGATTTCGCCAATCTTTATAACTACAAACAAAGAGCAGTTTGAAAACATAGTATTTGTCTGTGTGTGTAGATAGATTGATATGTATAGTTACCAAAATACAATTAGAAAAGGCTTTTACACTAAAGCTTCTCAAGAACGAAGAATTAGTATACTCAACTGACACATAATAGATGCCTACACGCAGACATAAGAGTGCACGTGTAAACGGAGACTGGAATTACAACATACTCAATTCCATGACAGCAGACCTTTGTTTTGTGACCAAAACAGAATCAGTCCCCGACAGTGTAATCTGTTTTTCTAGTAGTGCATCTCGGAAAAAGCATGAAATGATTCCAACACCATATGAAGTGACCAAAGTGGTCTTGAATCCAATATTTACCAAATACGTAAGATTGTAGAGGACCAAAAGTGAAGGGATGTGGGATTTGCTGAATTATAAAATCTCAACAATAAACAGATGTATCCAGATCAATCCAAACATAGTACAAAAAAAGCAAAAGGAAGGTACATAAAAAAAAAAATTCAAAAGGAGGAATTCTAAGCGTTTTCCCGAAGTGCTAAAGTTTAAGCTCGTTGTCACTCTGCTCATTTGAATATGTTGTGTAGCCTACAAAGGGAAATATGTTGAATATCTCTTCAGCAAGAAGAATTTCTATTCATGAAAAATTTAAGGAGCATTAGAAAACAACTGTAATAGAGTAAAACAGACCAAAAACATGAGAATCAATAAAGACAATGTGTAGAACTACCCTCTAATCAAGCAAAAAGTACATGAAAAAACTTCTGCTCAGTTGAGTGATGAAGTTTCTAGGCCTAAAACTCCTAAATATAACGAAAAAATAACTTGTAGGATTGTAAGCAGCTCATGACCAAGCCCCATTGAGAGTTATTGCACTCCTTGCAATAACCTATAAGCGTTAATACATTTCAAAACATCACGTGTTACGTCATCACGCTTTAATCCTTTCTGGATCATGTCCTTGAGAAGCATCAGAGCGAGATCTATTCTTTGACCTTTGTACAGCCTGAAGCCAACGTGTTTAGGAGATGAAATTAGTAAGGACACCCGTACATGATCAGGATTTCTAAAAATTTTGTCGCTTCTTCCATCGACCACTTGCACAAAGTAGAAATTAGTAATTAAATGTCAAAAAATCAGCTGTAATCTTTCTAACCATCATTTCAAATAGTGAAACTGCTTCCTGAAATTTTCTTCCTAGCAAAGAGAATGAGTACAGATGTCTAATACGTTCATTACGCAGAACTCCACATCAAACATTCTAGCATAATCTTTGAACAACTCTATCACCGCGACCATCGAGCCTTCCTGCGAAGCTGTGGAGAAAAGAGTACTAAGCTATAAGCATTGGGTTAAGGCTGGTCCTAATCATGTGGCGAAAACGGAGAAACCCAAGTCATTCTCCAAACACAGAAGCATTTGATAACAAAGTGAGAGTACCGGCCTCGGGCGTAAATCATGACAACCCATTATCTCTCTGCACATGGAGACGACAGTGAATACTGATTCTGTTGGAGTGTGAGCCAAGCAAGAGATTGAAAGCCCAAATAGAGGCCAGGGAAACAACCCAAAGCTTCGCATTTGTTCATGTTGGACTGATTCTCAAAATGGGAAACAGAATTTTCAGCAGAAATAGTGAAAGAAGAAGAAGAACGGAATTGGTAGTGAAAGTTCTGAAGAGAGAAGATAGTGTTTTCTTCTTCCACACGTCTCAAGATAGCTATAATCAAGCGTGGCAAAAATGGATTTGATACATATATGTATAATCCACACATATATAGATTTTTTTTTTTTTTTTTTGCCTCACTTCTTTCTGTTCACTTCTGCAACTCTGGTTCTGTGTGTTGTAGAACAAATGAGCTGAGGAGCTCAAGACAATTGAGTGCGCGATACCTGCTGCTATTAGTGGGGTTTAAAAGAGGTTTTGTGTTTGTCAATAATTAAATGGTTAATTGCTCATTGGTTCTTATTCTTTCGACAAGATTACGATTTGGTCTCCAATTTTTAATCGTTAAAAGGTCTTTAAACTCTAAAAAATTGTGCAATTTGATCCTTTTTTACTTAAACAAAAGGTTAAAAATTAGATTGAATAGATCACATTGACAATTATAAATTGAAACATGTATTTTTTTAATTACCTTTTAATTATAAATCATGTATGTTGAACAAGACACTTTTTTGTTAAAATTCTAACCCTTTTTAAAAAAAAAAAAAAAAAGGCCAAATGTAACTTTTAAAAAAATTAGGATCTTTTAGCTAAAAAAGTTGGGGAAAATGCAACTTCAAGGAAAAAAATTAGGGACCAAATGAGAAATTTCCAAATTATAAATAAAAGGACACTATTAATATTGTAATTCATTAAAAAAAATGTAGTTATATGGTCTAGTGGGTTTATTTTTTCCTCTGTGTTTTCTGAATGTTGAGAAAATATAATATCTATAAGTTATAATATATTTTCTTAGGACCCTATTAATAATATTT
>CM046368.1:7122693-7181533 GCA_025413025.1 Ficus hispida | reverse complement strand
CAATTATTAAAGTAAATGGTGGATATTTTTTTATCATCAATTAACCATAGTCGATAATAAATATCGTTTTTTTTCGGTAAAAATACATAATAATACTATTTAATTAGTAATTAATCATAGTCTATCAACGATTAGCTGATTAAATCATTAAAAAAATAATAAAAATTACGTTGGATGAACCTTTTTTAGTCAACTAATCTAAGAGGTAGCCAAATATTTTTTATTTAACAAAATAGTTTTTTATCAAATTTTCAGATTTAGTCATCAATGATATAATGTGTTGTGATATCATGATTAAATTAAATATATTATATGGTGGATCACTGATTGACCATTTAATAAAATTGATTAATCGTTTTAGAAAAATGACCTTTTAACTAAATTTTAAAAACTTGACTATTTTTTAAAGAACTTCTTAAAAAAACCTTTTTAATTATAAATTCTTAAAACACAGTTATTTGTTAATTTCACCAAATTTTATCGTTTAATTTCTAGAGCAGATTTATCACATTTTCAAATATTCATTTACATATGCATCTCTCATTATAATGTGCAAGTAAATTTTCACAATATTTATGACAAAAATATGCTCTCCCTTTATATTTATTATGCAGATATTAGAATAAAATTTGTCAGCTAAAAATAATATAAAACGTAAACACTAAAACCCAATCTCATAAAGTTAAAAAGTTTATGAATCTCTATCATATTTTACCAATAGCACAAATTTAACCGCCTAATATCTTAAACAAAAAATATGACGCTCAATTTGCAAAAAGAAAAAATAAATAATAGCATTTTTTCAATAAATAATTGTAAATTAAAAAAAAAAAAAAGGAAAGGCTTTTTTTAGAGACTTTTTAAGAGGAAGAAATAAATTATAGTTTTCAGAAAATAATTACAGTAAAATCATATTTTAAAAATATTTGAAGTAAATATCAATAAATAATAAATATACACAAAATTTTATTAATGTGTTGTAAATTTGATATTTATTCAACGAATTTTTCTTTTGCCTAGTAAATTTGTTTTTACTTTAAATATTTTCAAAATCTTGCTATTTAATTTAAGCGAGAATGAGCCAAATGCATAATGGAAGACGTACACGTAACAAAATAGCCTATTTTGAAACTTTAGAAAATTATAACATATTTAAGTTCTAATTTTTTTAAAATACCGGTTTTGCCCTTCCGCCATCTTCTCCGGTCTCCTCAGATCTACGCCGTCACAGGCGCCGGTGGACGAGCTCCCCAGATCTCACAAGTCGTTTTCTTTGTCAAGCCATAGATCGATCGTAACGACTCCAGGACGAAGATTGGAGACTCGCGAACTCACGAACTCACAAAATCAACACCACTTGCGAGATTAGTCGCGCGACCTCATCAGGGAAGCAGCTGTTAGATTTTTTGGTTAAGATTTTTAATTTCGGTTTGGATTTTTTCCGTTTCCGGATTTTCCGAACGGATTTTCGAAATTCGAAAATCTTGATAACAATCAGAACATATCCATTATGTGGTCCATATCCATTCCATTTTTAGGAACCTTCATAACTGTTCCTAGATTCTCGCCATTAACGTGCTTATCCGATAAAGATTCTTTGATGGAAAGAATCTATAAAAGGAGGACGTAGCAACTCGGTTTTGGTACCCTAAGCCTGCTTTCTCATTCAGAAACGAATTACACCATCTAACGAGAGAGAGTGAAGGTTTAGAAGAACCATAAACCAAAGAAACACTTACCCATACTCTGTGAATTCAAACGGCAATGGCGGGAGGTATGTTTTCGATCCAAATTTTTATTCCGCATTTGATCTAATTGCTATTAAGGATTATTGGCAGCATGTTTAGATCATTAAGATTAAGTTCTAACAGTTGGTATCAGAGCGAGATATTGCCTCTGCCTTGTTGTTTACAGAGTTACGATAAAATTTTTTTTAGAGATTTCAAATTGAAATTCTGGCGTTTATGATGTAAATATTGTTATGAATCATTAAGATATTAGATTTCTAGCATTTTTTGATTTGAAACATAAATTTTGGACGTCGGAATGATGAGAAATCTCGGGTTTCACTTCGGGTCGAACCGGGTCGAAACGACCGGCTGGAGGTTGAAGACGAAAAACGACATGTCGTTTTTGTCATTCAGAATTGCTGCCGTTTGTAAAAAACGACAAGTCGTTTTATGAAGTTAAAAACGACACGTCGTTTTAGTTGGCAGCTGAACTTCAACATTAAGAAACGACACGTCGTTTTTGTGATAAATTTCTGTCGTTTATAATAAACGACATGTCGTTTAAGACAAAAAAATCATTGTTTATGACTTTTTCAGACTTAATGATTTTATATATTGTGATATTATTATGTACTTATATTATTTTGTTATTTGTGTGTATAATTTATTGTTTTATTATACATGCAAAATTAAGATAAATAATATTAGTGCATTGATTATTCCATTTTTGGTGTAAATATTGTTTATGGTTTTTATACAATTATATGAGCCTTTATTGAGATTTATTTAATGTTGAGTGATCCATATAATTTTAATTAATTGAGAGTAGCCACAGCATCTTTAATTAATCAAAATTATATATTAAGTCTTTTAGGATCACATTATAACATTAGTTGTAGTTAATCATACGTAATATAATAGATTTTATCCCACAGGAATTTTTATTATATTTGTTATTAATTAGGATAGAATATCAAATTATACTTCCTAACTTACCCACAGGAATTAGGAAAAAGAACATAATTTGATAGCTTTATCATAAAGATATAGATGGATCTAATTGAATTAGGACTTTAGCCCACAGGCAAGTTTTTATGTCACTAGATTCATATTTGAAAAACATGATTTACATTGGTAAAACATGATTTATGTTTATTAGTCTCAAATTAATTATAAGCATGTGAATTTTATTTATGCAGTTATGCAATCTGCGAATTTCTCTGATATTAAATGTGATATTCCCGAACTAAAGGGTGATAACTATAAGGTGTGGAAGGAGAGAATTCTTCTTCAATTAGGGTGGATGGACATTGATTATGCTATTTAGGAAAGACGAACCACCTCCTATCATTGAGACCAGCACTCCAGATGAAGTTGATCGATATGAAAAATGGGAGCGATCTAATCGTCTCTCAGTTATGTTCATAAAGACTAAAATTTCTGCTGTATTTCGTGGTTCTGTCGAACAGCATGACAAAGTCAAGCCACTACTGAAGGCTATTGATGAGCAGTTTGAGTCTTCGGATAAAGCACTTGCTAGCACCTAATTATGAAGTTTTCATCCATCAGGCTCACTAATGTAAGGGTGTGCGTGAGCACATCATGCAGATGAGGGATATTGCGGCTCAACTGAAGACACTTGAGGTTGATATGTCTGAGTCTTCCTTGTGCACTATATTTTGAACACTCTTCCACATCAATATGGACCCTTCAAGATATCCTACAACACACATAAAGATAAATGGTCAATTAATGAACTTTTGGCCATGTGCGTTCAGGAAGAAGGGAGATTGATGATGGAAATGGGTGAAAGTGCGTTTATGGCAACGCAAGGAAAAGATGATGACCAAGCCAAAAAGAAAGGGAAAGGTAAAATACCGCCCCAAGGTGGAATCAAGAAGGAACTCAAGTGTTTTTTCTGTAAAAAGAAAGGACACATGAAGAAGAGTTGCACTAAGTTCCAGAAATGGCTTGAGAAGAAAGGTAAACCAATCTCATTTGTCTGTTATGAATCTAATATGGTTGATGTATTTATAACACATGGTGGATTGATTCTGGTTCTACAATCCATATTTCGAATACCTTGCAGGGTATGCGAAACCTAAGGAAGCCAATGGAAAGTGAGCAGTGCATTTATTCAGGAAACAAGATGCGCTCACATGTGGAGGCTGTTGGAACATGCACTTTAGTTTTAAGTAGTGGTTTTATTTTGAATCTAGAAAAGACATTTTATATTCCAAGTTTCTCTAGGAATTTGATTTCAGTTTCAAGACTTGTACCTTTAAGTTATTCCTTTAATTTTTATAAGACATCTTTCAGTTTATTTTATAAATCTGATCTGTTGGGAATGGTACATTGTCTGATGGTCTTTTCTATATTAATTTACAAAATAATACTACTTATGATGCTATGCATGTTCATACTGGTATAAAACGATGTGTTATAAATGAGGAATCCTCTATGTTGTGGCACCGGAGATTGGGACATATCTCCATACAGAGAATTCAGATATTAGTAAATGATGGAGTACTTAGTACTTTAGATTTTACTGATTTCGACACTTGTGTGAACTGCATTAAGGGAAAGCAGACTAACAAGTTCAAGAAAGGTGCAAAGAGGAGTTCGAACTTATTAGAAATCATACATTCAGATATTTGTTGTCCAGACATGGACATAAGTGGTCCGAAATATTTCATCTCTTTCATAGATGATTTCTCATGATACATGTATATCTACTTACTTCATAATAAGTACGAAGCACTGGACGCCTTTAAGTTTCAAGGCTGAAGTAGAGAAACAATGCGGAAAGCAGATTAAGATCGTGAGAACGGATAGAGGTGGAGAATACTATGGTAGATACACTGAGAATGGACAAGCACCTGGTTTATTTGCGAAGTTTCTTCAGGAGCATGGGATTGTTGCCCAATACATTATGCCTGGTTCTCCGGACCAAAATGGTGTAGCAGAAAGAAGAAACCGAACTTTAATGGATATGGTGAGGAGTATGCAAAGTAACTCCAAAATTCCTGAATCTTTGTGGACTGAAGCTCTTAAAACGGCTGTGTATATATTAAACCGAGTTCCAACTAAAGTTGTCCCAAAGACGCCATTTGAACTTTGGAAAGGTTGGAAACCGAGTTTGCGACATATACGCGTTTGGGGATGTCCGTCTGAAGTAAGAGTTTACAACCCACAAGAAAAGAAACTGGACCCAAGGACCATTAGTGGGTATTTCATTGGATATGCCGAAAGGTCTAAAGGATACAGATTCTATTGTCCATCTCATAGCACTAGGATTGTGGAGTCAAGAAATGCAAAGTTTCTTGAGAATGACTTGATTAGTGGGAGCGATCGATTCCAAGATATTGTTTCTGAAAGGAATCATATTGATGCTCAACCTTCCACTTCAAGTGATAGATTGATTGTCATTCACAACACCCCTCAAGTTAGAACAGGTGTTAGACAACCAATCGTTGAAGTTCCACAAGCCACTGATGACAATCTAGTAGATCAAAATGTTCAAGAATTGCCAGAAATTATTGAACAACCAGTTGAACGACATGATCCTCCGGAAAATGTTGATACAACTTTAAGGAAATATACTAGAATAAGGAAATCAGCGATACCTAGTGATTATGTTGTGTATCTAGAAGAATCGGACTATAACATTGGAGCCGAAAATGATCCTGAAACGTTTTCACAAGCCATGAATTGTAAAGAATCAAACTTATGGTATGATGCTATGAAAGATGAGATGAATTCTATGGCATCTAACGGAGTCTGGGATCTTGTCAAGTTGCCTAATGGTGCCAAAGCCATTGGATGTAAATGGGTTTTCAAAACAAAGAAAGACTCATTAGGCAACATTGAGAGATATAAAGCAAGACTCGTTGCTAAAGGATTCACTCAAAGGGAAGGAATCGACTACAAGGAGACCTTTTCTCCTGTATCTAAGAAAGATTCTCTTCGTATCATTCTAGCATTAGTTGCACATTTTGACTTGGAGTTGCAACAAATGGATGTGAAAACGGCTTTTCTCAATGGAGGTCTAGAGGAAGAGGTTTATATGAAACAACCAGAAGGATTTTCCTCTAGTGATGGTGAGCAATTGGTGTGCAAACTTAAGAAATCCATATATGGATTGAAACAAGCTTCCGTCAGTGGTATTTAAGGTTTCATGATGTTATCTCTTCATTTGGATTTGTAGAAAATATTATGGATCAATGTATATACCAGAAGGTTAGTGGGAGTAAGATTTGTTTCCTTATTCTATATGTGGATGACATTTTACTTGCAACCAATGATAAGGGTTTGTTCTATGAAGTAAAACAATTTCTCTCTGACAACTTTGAAATGAAGGATATGGGTGATGCGTCTTATGTCATTGGCATTAAGATACATAGAGATAGAATTCGAGGAATTCTGGGTCTATCTCAAGATACCTACATTAACAAAGTTTTAGAGAGATTTCGGATGAAAGATTGTTCACCAAGTATAGCTCCCATTGTGAAGGGTGACAGATTCAATTTGAATCAGTGCCCGAAAAACAATCTTGAGAGGGAACAAATGGAAAACATTCCTTATGCTTCTGCCGTGGGAAGCCTAATGTATGCTCAGGTCTGCACAAGACCTGACATTGCATTTGCTGTTGGTATGTTGGGAAGATATCAGAGTAATTCAGGTCTGGACCACTGGAGAGCTGCAAAGAAAGTAATGAGGTACCTTCAAGGAACCAAAGATTACATGCTTATGTACAGACGGACTGATAATTTGGAAGTGATTGGCTACTCTGATTCAGATTACGCTGGCTGCATTGATTCACGAAAGTCGACTTCAGGATATGTTTTTATGCTAGCCGGTGGAGCTGTATCTTGGAGAAGCGTAAAGCAGACTTTGACTGCTACTTCCACTATGGAGGCTGAGTTCGTATCTTGTTTTGAGGCTACCTCACATGGTGTATGGATGAAGAGTTTTATTTCTGGGCTTAGAGTTATGGATTCGATTTCTAGGCCATTGAAGATATATTGTGATAATTCAGCTGCTGTTTTTATGGCTAAGAATAATAAAAGTAGTAGTCGAAGTAAGCACATCGACATCAAGTATTTAGCCATAAGAGAACGTGTTAAAGATAATATAGTGGTTATTGAACACATTAGCACTGAATTGATGATTGCTGATCCTTTAACTAAAGGCATGCCACCATTGAAATTTAAGGATCATGTAGATAGAATGGGACTTGGTTCCTTTATGGGATTTTCGTTGTAAGAACAATGTTATTTTAATGAAACTCTATTTGTGATGTTTTCTCATTTAGTTTTTGTGCACATATTTATTTATTTTTGAGAAATATCATTAAAGTTTGTACCAAGAATAAACATAGGGTTTGTTCATTAAGATATATGGGCTATTATTAAGGAACATGATATATTGTGATACATGGAAGATAATACTCGCTTTTAGAGGACCTATCGCTATGATTCATGTATTTTGTTTCTTGTTATGGTGAATGATAGAGTATATGGACCAAGTGGGAGAATGTTAGATTTTTTGGTTAAGATTTTTTAATTTCGGTTTGGATTTTTTCCGTTTCCGGATTTCCGAACGGATTTTCGAAATTCGAAAATCTTGATAACAATCAGAACATATCCATTATGTGGTCCATATCCATTCCATTTATTTAGGAACCTTCATAACTGTTCCTAGATTCTCGCCCATTAACGTGCTTATCCGATAAAGATTCTTTGATGGAAAGAATCTATAAAAGGAGGACATAGCAACTCGGTTTTGGTACCCTAAGCCTGCTTTCTCATTCAGAAACGAATTACACCATCTAAGGAGAGAGAGTGAAGGTTTAGAAGAACCATAAACCAAAGAAACACTTACCCATACTCTGTGAATTCAAACGGCAATGGCGGGAGGTATGTTTTCGATCCAAATTTTTATTCCGCATTTGATCTAATTGCTATTAAGGATTATTGGCAGCATGTTTAGATCATTAAGATTAAGTTCTAACAGCAGCACCATTGACGACAAACCAGAGCGATGGCTCTCGCCATGTTGGTGACAAACTGCGTGAGGACAGAGTGCATCTTGGAGTACAGCAAGGAGCTCGCTTCCTTGTGAGCTCGTCACTATCGCGACCTTCAGCGTTGGCGGCAACAGTTGTAACGACGACGGCAGTGGCAAGATGTTACATTCCCTCGAGTGTTGTCTCGTGATTTCTCGGTCGTCGGCTTTGGGTCTGGTGCTTCGAGTGGCATCGGTTGTCAGCTTCGAGTGGCGTCTCGCAATTTCTTGATTGATTCTTCATCTTCTCCGGCGACGGTTACTGTGGCGGTGAGATTGTGAACTCCCCGGAAGACGTCGCAATCGCGAACTCCAGCCGCGATCTCGGAACACGAATCGAGTAGGCAATGGTGGCGATCTCAGGAGATGAGTCGAGTATGAGATGGCTGCAGCTCACGAAGTTTCGTGATTTCCGGCGATATGACGATGTTGACGGCGGTAGCGGCAATTTGGAATTAGGGTTAGGTTTGATTAAATTTGGGATTTAATTTGGAACATTTTTGGGGTGTATTTTATAATTTAAGAAAGTTAATAAATAAATAGAATAATAAAATACTGAATAAAAAATTATTTATTTATGAAAATCAATATATTTACATGTAAATATTTTGATTTTTTTAAATTAATATTTGGATTTATTAAATATATAAAAAAAAAAATCATAAATATGCAAATTCACAAGTTAATAAAAATATTTACTCAACAAACTTAGTATATTTAAAAGATAAACCTAAATCAAGTAATTATTTTTTTTGTAAATCTTTGTATTTAAATATTAAATATGAGAGCTATCTTTTAAACCTTATTAAATATGAGAGCTATCTTTTAAACCTTACTTAATAAATATTAACTTTTACCTGTAATATTAAATTTCTTTTTAAGTCTACATAATAGATTTTGTGGGTATATAACTTCTATACCGTTAATTGAAATCTATGGTCAGAATTTTTAATACCATCAATGAGGCAAAATAGCTTTAGCCCAGTGTAGAATTGTCCAAAAAAAGTTGTCTTAAAAAAAAAAAATTAGAAAACCACCGTAAACGCTTTTTGTCGACCAGAAGCGCGAAAAAAAAAAAATCAGAATCAGAATCAGAATCAGAATCCATTTGACCTCGCCCTTGATTCGCTACTCTCCGACGTCGGAGCAAAGAAAGGACCGGACGGCAATGCTGACCACAAGAGCTCCTGGTAATCCTTCTTTCTCTTCTCTCTTCAGAATTTTCAGTACCCAATTCCGTTCTTCTGCTTCTTTCACCATTTCTGATGAAAAATCCATGGCCCATTTGGAGAAATTAGTCAAAACTCGATGTAAATCCAGAAACCTGACTGTAAATGAAGCTTTGGGTTATTTCAATTCCATGATTCAAATGCGACCCTTGCCCTCTATTCGGGCTTTCAATCACTTGCTTGGCTCACTCTCCAACATGAACCACCACTCCACTGTCGTCTCCATGTTCAGAGAGATGGCGGGTTGTGATTGTTTTCGACCCGATGTCTATACGATGAATATTGTTATCAAATGTTTCTGTTGTTTGAAGAAGGTGGATTTAGGATTCTCTGTTTTGGGAACTATGATTAAAACCGGTCATAAGCACGATGCTTGTACGATGAATACGCTGCTCGACGGGCTTTGCAAGGAAGGCGCGATGGCCTTGGCGTCGGAGTTGTTTCGGGAAATAGTAGAGAAGGGACACCCGTGTAATGATGTCACTTATGCGATTATCATTAACGGGTTTTGTAAGGTTGGAGAAACTTGGAAGGCGCTTGAGCTGCTTAAGGGAATGTTCAACAATCGGAGGATTAAACCAAGTTTATATTGTTTTAGTCCGATCATCGATAGATGGTGTAAAGAAGGGCGAGTAGATGAGGCATTGGGGCTCTTTCAAGATATGATCGGTTGTGGTGTCCGACCAAATATCGTCTGTTATAATGCTTTGATTTTTGGATTGAGTAAATCGGGTCGTTGGGAAGAAGCCAAGAGATTTTTGGTTGAGATGCTTGGTTTTGGAGTTTCACCTAACACGATTACCTGTACTGCTCTAATTGATTCTCTTTGCAAGGAAAACAAAACTCAAGAAGCTATCTCGCTATTCAAATTGATGACTAGAAAAGGCATAGAGCCTAATGTTAGGACATTCAATTCTCTGATATCGACTTTGTGCAAGCACGGCCAATGGAAAGAAGTGACACGATTCTTACAAAATATGGCCAACTATGGAATCTCTCCTGATATTGTTACGTACAATATTTTGTTGGATGCTCAATGTAGGGAAGGGAGAACATCAGAGGCGATTCATCTCATGGAAGCAATAACTGATAAAGATGTGTTTCCTAATGCCATGACCTACAGCTCCTTACTTGGTAGATTGTGCCATTCAGGTATACTTGAAGACGCAGAGAGATTGTTTGGTGACATGGCAAGCCAGAAAAATTTTCCTGAGGTCATAACTCTAAATGTGATTTTGAATGCTTTGTCTGATCAAGGGATGATGGAGAAAGCTCAAAAATTAGTTGATGCAATGATTGAACATGGAAAAGAGCTTGATACAATTACTTACAACACCTTAATCAAGGGATATTGTCAGCAAGGTAAAATGGATAAAGCAAAATACGTGTTTGATCAGATGGCAGTGAAGGGTGTTCTTCCTGATACAATTTCGTATAACACGTTGGTTACTGGTTATGTAAAAGCTAAGAAATTTGGTATCGCTTTCAAGCTTTTCAATGACATGATCCAAAAAGGATTGGTGCCTAATCATGTAACACATAATAATTGGAAAAGAATTTGTTCTTATCGGCATCAGGCATTCGTACAATAACTCTGGTTGAGATGGTATCAAGCACTGATTACACATTTTATCTGCTAACCACCACAAGTTGGAAATAGCCTCAGTTCAAGGATATGAGACTCCACACATATGCTTGTTTTTTAAAGATGAACCGGATAAATGTATCATCTACTTATCACGTTGCCAGCACAGGTAAACATTCTTCTTATATTTGCATTCCATATTGTTTATTGTATTGAGTGTCATAGTTCTCTTTTTTTTCTCTTCTTTTGTGAGGGCATTATGGTATCAAATGGCATGTTCATGTGACTTACATATTATGATCTGTTTCTCTATTTACTTTCATATAGACGATGATGAATTTTGATATTTGGGTCTTAGATAAGAGTAGGAGTAGTTTTAATTTATGATTATGATGTGACATAAACATGCATTCGTTTATGTACTTGGTTCTACTCTTCCTTGTCTTCATCTTTTGACATGTCAATTATGTGTGTCTTGTTTCCAGATATATGGCAGTAGTCGGAATTGATCATAATTGGTGACTTCTTGTCACCACAGAATATTGGAGCAGCATCATCTTGGCAACTGTATGCAACAACCGGCGCTATCTTTTATAACATCATAAGAAAGGAGAAAATCTTGTATAGCTGAGATCTGGGAAAAGCTCTCTGGACTCTTGTAAGTTGATTTTCCAATTCCTGCCCCACTCTCCTCCTGGGACCTAGGAAAAAATGTGTAAATATAAGAAGTGATTTTATTCTTTCTTGCTTCTCTTTAAATTTTGTTAGACGTTTATGTTAGGAAGGAAAGGAATTCGAAATGTAAAAGGTCAATGTCTATGCACAGGACTTTCATAGTTGGTTTGCTGTTTTGTTTCTAAGTTTATTCTCCTCTCATGCTGTGATGCTTCACAAGTAAGATTTGCTTCGGTATTGCCGATGGTGTACTGGTAGGAAATGTGTCTGGTGGTTATTTCAAGAGAAGTATTATGAAGTTTGTTTTTTGTGAACTTTGATCGATCTTAAGCTTAGGATTTGGAACCTTAGGCTGTTCTGTTTTGTTTTTTCTTCTCTTCGCTACCGTCTGATTTCTGTGTTCATTTTGTTATACTATTCAAAATCAAACAAGAAGATTTTCAGCAACAGTAGTTTCGTCACTTTTTCTTATACCAATATATGGAAGTTGATGACTGGAAAGTAAGGGATGCTTTGGTTCAAGATCATGCAATCTTTTTTCCTTGCTTGGACTTTTTCCCCTTATAGCTTTGTCGTTTTTTACTTGCAAGGTTTTAATGAGGCGTCCTTTTCATAAAGGATTAGATATTGTGGTTAATCCATCCCATTACCTAGGTTGCCTTTTATTCTTTCTTATTTTACTTTGAGAAGGATTTTGTTCTCTGTATTTTTTTTTTCTGATTAATGACACTGTTTTATTTATTATTATTATTATTATTATTTAGCCTTTGTACACCTATCAATTTAACTGTTTTTAAGGAATCTGCTGCCAGTTTAAATTCCACTTCCTCATACTGCTCGGTTACTTCTTCAGTGAGAATTGGTTTTGTAGAACATGAAACCAAAAAAAGAAAAAAAAAACTACATATTATAATAAAACAACGTACTCCTTTGAAATTCTATAAAACAATGCACCTACAACAAATTAAATTTGAAAAAAAAAAATGGTTATCTTTGCATGAGATCAAGCCGCAAGAAAATATTTGATATGGGAAGATCGAGTACAAAAGGATACCTACAAGCCGAGAAGATCCACATTATGCAATGTAAGAGCCAATGGCATACAGCTGAACCTGAAACGCGAAGGAATTCTGATGAATTGAGATGAAAGATCAAGCAAAAATTGCGATGGAAAAATGGTGGCAGAAAGAAGACTTGAATCTCCATTGTATGGTGAAACCACAGACCCTAATAGAGCCGCTTCTTAATTGCTCGTTTTTACCTTCAAGTTAGTCATACGTCTGGTGACGTTCCTGAAAAGGCTATAAGACGGATTGTCGCAGCTAAAAACAGCGCTTACACTTGCCACTGCCAATGAATCATCAGTCAAAAGTTGGTAAATAGAATGATGGTAAAGTATACGGAATAGAAGAATAAGCAGAGTCGATTTCGCCAATCTTTATAACTATAAACAAAGAGCAGTTTGAAAACATAGTATGTGTCTGTGTGTGTAGATAGATTGATATGTATAGTTACCAAAATACAATTAGAAAAGGCTTTTACACTAAAGCTTCTCAAGAACGAAGAATCAGTATACTCAACTGACACATAATAGATGCCTACACGCAGACATAAGAGTGCACGTGTAAACGGAGACTGGAATTACAACATACTCAATTCCATGACAGCAGACCTTTGTTTTGTGACCAAAACAGAATCAGTCCCCGACAGTGTAATCTGTTTTTCTAGTAGTGCATCTCGGAAAAAGCATGAAATGATTCCAACACCATATGAAGTGACCAAAGTGGTCTTGAATCCAATATTTACCAAATACTAAGATTGTAGAGGACCAAAAGTGAAGGGATGTGGGATATTTGCTGAATTATAAAATCTCAACAATAAACAGATGTATCCAGATCAATCCAAACATAGTACAAAAAAAGGCAAAAGGAAGGTACATAAAAAAATAAAAATTCAAAAGGAGGAATTCTAAGCGTTTTCCCGAAGTGCTAAAGTTTAAGCTCGGTTGTCACTCTGCTCATTTGAATATGTTGTGTAGCCTACAAAGGGAAATATGTTGAATATCTCTTCAGCAAGAAGAATTTCTGTTCATGAAAAATTTAAGGAGCATTAGAAAACAACTGTAATAGAGCAAAACAAACGAAAAACATGAGAATCAATAAAGACAATGGTGTAGAAATACCCTCTAATTCAAGCAAAAAGTACATGAAAAAACTTCTGCTCAGTTGAGTGATGAAGTTTCTAGGCCTAAAACTTCCTAAATATAACGAAAAAATAACTTGTAGGATTGTAAGCAGCTCATGACCAAGCGCCATTGAGAGTTATTGCACTCCTTGCAATAACCTATAAGCGTTAATACATTTCAAAACATCACGTGTTACGTCATCACGCTTTAATCCTTTCTGGATCATGTCCTTGAGAAGCATCAGAGCGAGATCTATTCTTTTGACCTTTGTACAGCCTGAAGCCAACGTGTTGTAGGAGATGAAATTAGTAAGGACACCCGTACATGATCAGGATTTCTAAAAATTTTGTCGCTTCTTTCCATCGACCACTTGCACAAAGTAGAAATTAGTAATTAAATGTCAAAAAATCAGGCTGTATATCTTTTCTAACCATCATTTCAAATAGTGAAACTGCTTCCTGAAATTTGTCTTCCTAGCAAAGAGAATGAGTTACACATGTATAGATACGTTCATTAGGCAGAACTCCACGATCAAACATTTCAAGCAGCAATCTTTTGAACAACTCTATCACCGCGACCATCGAGCCATCTTGCGAAGCCTGTGGAGAAAAGAGTACTAAGCCTATAAGCATTGGGGTCAAGGCTGGTCCTAATCATGGTGGCGAAAACGGAGAAACCAAAGTTCAGCTTCTCCAAACAACAGAAGCATTTGATAACAAAGGTGAGAGTATCGGCCTCGGGGTGTAAATCATGACAACCCTTCATCTCTCTGCACATGGAGACGACAGTGGAATGTGATTCTTGTTGGAGTGTGAGCCAAGCAAGAGATTGAAAGCCCAAATAGAGGCCAGGGAAACAACCCAAAGCTTCGCATTTGGTTCATGTTTGGACTGATTTCTCAAAATGGGAAACAGAATTTTCAGCAGAAATAGTGAAAGAAGAAGAAGAACGGAATTAGGTAGTGAAAGTTCTGAAGAGAGAAGATAGTCTTTTCTTTCTTCCACACGTCTCAAGAGTAGCTATAATCCAGAGCGTGGCAAAAATGGATTTTGATACATATATGTATATATCCACACATATATAGATTTTTTTTTTTTTTTTTTGCCTCACTTCTTTCTTGTTCACTTCTGCAACTCTGGTTTCTGTGTGTTGTAGAACAAAGGAGCTGAGGAGCTCAAGACAATTTGGAGTTTGCGCGATACCTGCTGGCTATTAGTGGGGTTTAAAAGAGGATTTGTGTTTGTCAATAATTATAATGGTTAATTGCTCATTTGGTTCTTACTCTTTCGACAAGATTATGATTTGGTTCCAATTTTTTTAATCGTTAAAAGGTCTTTAAACTCTTTAAAATTATGCAATTTGATCCTTTTTTATTTAAACAAAAGGTTAAAAATTAGATTGAATAGATCACATTTGATAATTATAAATTGAAACATGTATTTTTTTTTAATTGCCTTTTAATTATAAATCCTGTATGGTGAACAAGACATTTTTTTTTAAAAATTCTAACCTTTTTCTTTTTTTGTAAAATGGACTAAATTGTAACTTTTTAAAAAATTCAGGGATCTTTTAGCTAAAAAAAGGTTGGGGAAAAATCGCAACTTTAAGGAAAAAAATTTATGAAACAAATGAGTAATTTGTCCAAATTATAATAAAAGGACACTATTAATATTGCAATTCATTAAAAAAATGTAGTTATATGGGTCTAGTGGGTTTTATTTTTTTTCCTCTGTGTTTTCTGAATGTTGAGAAAAATATAATATCTATAAGTTTACTATATATTTTCTTAGGACCCTATTAATAATATTTGTTTTATGATTTTTTTTTTCGAGAAATTTGTTTTATGATTTAGAAAAAAAAAAAAAGGAAAAAGAAAAAGAAAAAGTTCGTGAGGCTAGACGGTATATGTATAGCTATTAGCTAGATCATGTCCGTTTAGCTTAACTGCCTAGACAATGTGGCACATTACTCATATTCTCCAATCTACAAACTTTTTGGTTTGGAAATCATAAATCTAAGAGTCAAAACTCGAAATTTCTTCTATTTCTTTAAACTAAAATACTATAAATCAAACAACCGACATTTAAAAAAAATATTTAAAAAAACACATTGTATGATGACAGATTAATTACATTCAAATCCCTAATATTGAAAACCTTGTTGTTCAAAGTTGAAATTGTAGGGAAAAAAGGGAAAATCAGTTAAAATTTAACCATTTTCTGTTGATAAACTAACAGACAACATAGAAAACGATCAAGATTTCACACCCAAGCTTCTTTTCCTCTCCTTTGTAGTTCTTTATTGGTATATTTCCCTCTTCTCATCAATTTTGAACCTTCTCCTTCTTGTTTCTTTTTTTCTTTTTTCTTTTTTCTTTTTTTTTAGTTAAAACTCAGCCTTTTAAATATTTTATTTTATTTTATTTCAAATGGTATTTCAGACACAAGATAAAAATTGACTAAAGAAATAGCTATATGTAATAAGATTAGGAACCATATAAATTTTTTCTTTAAGGTCAAGTAATCAAAATATTTTATTTAAGAAAATATTTGATAATTAATTATTAATTATAATCAATCAGTGATTAATCGTAATTAATAAAATAAAATATATATTAATATTTATTAATCATTGATTAATTATGTTAATTATTCAATCACTAATTGATTATTAAAAAAAACAATCATTCTAATAATTTTATAATATTTCAACTACTTATTAAAAATTTATCTTAAAACAAGGTCATTTACCCACATATCTCAGAAAAAATATTGGGTGAATTTAGATAAAGGGTATTTTGGTAAAATATTTTTTGGGAGAGTCGTTCCCTTAAATCTTTCCAATTTTTAGCATATATAGCACTATTACATTTTAAACTTGTCACAATTTGATAACTTGTCTCCCAAACTTTGATTTTGGGAATTCACTCTCCAAATTTTTTAAATTGTTGTAACATGTCTCCTTTAGTCAATTTTATATTAAATTAAAGACTAATTTGGAAGATTCGTATTAGGATAGGTTTTAGATTTGAAGTTCTTTGGTCAATAGTGAGGTTTTTCATCTAATATGAATAGCTTTTTATGATTAATTTATTAAAAAACTAATTCATAATGGATATATTGTAATAATTTAGTAAGTTTTAGGATAAAATTTTAAAATTAAAAATTTAAGAGACTAAGTCGTCCAAGGTGATAAATTTTGAAGGCATTAGAACAAGTGCTCTGGTCTCGGGAGCTCTGTCTGCAACAGAGTTTCAGACGAGTGAGAGAAATCAATTCTATGCACCCGCTCGTAAAACTCCGGCCATCACCGATTGATTTCTGCAATCTCTATTCTTCACCGTTCGGCTCGCCTTCTGCCCTAGTCTTCAACTTCAAAGGAGAGTTTCAGCTTACCAAACTCAACCCGAATGTTGAGCACGAGAAGTGGTTATGGTAATTTCTCTCTCTTCAGCCCATTTCGTTCTTATACTTCTACTACTGTTCCTTATTCCATTACCCATTTGAAGAAATTGATCGAAACGCGGTGCAAATCGGGAACCCTTTACTTAGATGAAGCTCTGGGTTACTTCAACTCCATGGCTGAAATGCCCCACAAGCCCTCCATTCGGGCTCTCAATCACTTGCTTGGGGCACTTTCCAAGATGAACCACCATTCCACTGTTGTCTCTATGTACAGAGTGATGATGGGTCGGGACGATTTTCGACCGAATATCGGTACTCTTAGCGTTGTTGTTAGATGTTTCTGTTGTTTGAATAGGGTGGATTTAGGTTTTTCTGTTGTAGCAACTGTGGTTAAAAGTGGGATTCGTATGGATGCTTATTTGCTTAGTACTTTGCTCCACGGCCTTTGTAAGGAAGGGTCGATGGTTGCGGCGACGGAGTTGTTTGAGGAAATGATTGAGAAGGAACACTTGAGTGATGGAATAACTTATGCAACTATGATTAACGGGTTTTGTAAGGCCGGAGAAACTCGGAAGGCTGTTGAGCTTCTTCGGCAAATGCATGACAATGGGAGGATTAAACCCGTTGTTGAATGTTTCAGTCCAATCATTGATAGCCTTTGTAGGAAAGGACCGATAGAGGAGGCCCTAAGGTTGTATAGAGAGATGATTAACTGTGGTGTTTTGCCACACGTCGTTTGTTATACTTCTCTGATTCATGGATTGTGCAAATTCGGTCGCTGGGAAGAAGCGAAGAGATTCCTGATTGAAATGCTTGATCGTGGTATCTCACCAAATGTGTATACATATAATGCTTTGATTGACTCTCTTTGCAAGGAAACGAAAACTCGAGAAGCGATTTCATTGTTTGGGTATATGACCAAAAAAGGCATAGAGCCCAATGTCGTCACGTTCACTACTCTGATTTCTTCTTTGTGCAAGTGTGGCCGATGGGAAGAAGCAAGTCTATGTTTAGAAAACATGATCAAGTGCGGAATCTCACCTGATATTGTTACGTTCAGCGCTTTGTTGGATGCGCGGTGCAAGGAAGGGGGCACCGCAGAGGCACTTTATCTTTTGGAAGCAATGACGGAGAAAGGTCTGTTTCCTGATGCCATCACCTACAACTCTTTGCTTAGTGGATTGTACGATTTACATAAATTAGGAGAAGCTAACGGATTATATGATGATACGGCAAGCCAGAAGAATATTCCTAATGTCATAACTTTGAACATAGTTTTGAATGCTCTGTGCAATCAAGGGATGATGGAGAAATCGGAAAAATTATTTGAGGCGATGATTGAACATGGAAAAGCACATAGTACAGTAACATACAACACCTTGATTAAGGGATATTGTCGTCTTGGTGAAATGGACAAAGCCAAAGAGGTGTTTGATCGGATGACAGTAGAGGGTGCTCTTTCTAATACCGTGTCCTATAACACCTTGGCGAATGGTTACATAAAGGATAAAAGAATAGACGTTGCTCTCAAGCTTCTCAAGGAAATGATCGAGAAAGGATTACTGCCTAATCATGTAACTCGAAAGATTTTGAAAAGCATTCATGCTCTTAAGCTCGAAGCATCCGTACATTACTCTCAATGAGGTGAGGTCAAGAATTGATCAAAATGATATGCCATTGTAACCAATACTTAGGAAACTAGGACATTTTTTATCTGGGTTTTTTTTTTTTTTTTTTTTTTTCAGGATTTGAGTTTGTTCGGTGGTAAAGTGTATTATGGCTTTGAAGAATCACACTTAGTCGATTCTCAAACGTAAATATATTTGGAAAAATTTCCAGACCTGCTATATTCCTAAGAAACTGAACGAAAAATTGTGCATTCTTGTGAGGATCCATTCTCATGTATATTTCACATATGCTGCTATTTTTTTTTTCTTTGGTGTAATTCTATACATTTGCGTTTATTTTAATTATTGTACATCTTTATTTTCTTGTCTATTTGATTAAATTTAAAT
This sequence comes from Ficus hispida, assembly GCA_025413025.1. Taxonomy (NCBI): domain Eukaryota; kingdom Viridiplantae; phylum Streptophyta; class Magnoliopsida; order Rosales; family Moraceae; genus Ficus; species Ficus hispida. Next base: position 7,162,644 of record CM046368.1, on the reverse strand, counting down.
AGTATTAGATCGAACTTTGCCGGTAAAGTATATAAAGGGGCTCAAACGCAATCTTACCCTTTATTCGCACTTGGCATGATTTGTTTTGATTTTTATAACCTTTAAAAGATTTCTTTTGTGTATTTCAATTTGTTTACCTGATAGATTTTTCTTAAATTTCAAACTAAATTAACATCTTGAAGATTTCTTGCTACTAAAAACGTAAGCAAAATTTTTTATGGAGTCTGAAAAAAATAATTAACATCATAAAGAAAACACAACTTCTTTTCTATCATTCTTTGTTTTTTTATCACCATATTTTCTCTCCTTTCTGCAAAAAAAAAAATATATATATATATATATATATATATATAAATGATGCATATCTCTATATTGGAAAAAGGGCGGCATTTGATACATCTATCTTCTAATCTTTTACTATTGGCAAGATACTCTTATTATTATTATTATTTTATCATGATAAATTACTTCTTAAATTTAACATTGTTAGGACATCCTAAATTGATGGGATCATGATTTAGACGAAAATATTGTGAGTTCACTTGAAAGATGATAATAAAATTTATATAATAATCAAAACAAATCATGTCACGTGTACAAAGTATGTTCTCTTATCATTAATTATCGATTACGGAACACTACAATATAATTGAATTCACACAGATAATTTGCCATAATAAAAAAATGCAAGGGACAAAACTAAAAATTGCAAGGACAGTATCAGTTTAGTCAAAGTTTAGGGGCAAAACTGCAAAACCCCTATTTATAAAAGACAGAGACAATACTTCAGCAAAAACTCCCAAGCCTTGGCAGCTCAGTCTTACGAGACAGACAGTAAGAAAATCGAACTTCAGTTGAGGTCGCCGCCAAATCCAATCCCCAGTTTGTCGCCGATTTCACCTCTCCAAATCTTCTACAGAGAGTTTCCTCTTTATGAAACTACACAACTTTTCGCTTCTCAAATCCAAGAGACGGAAACCCCACAAATGCTCTTCTCAAGAACTCCCGGTAAAACTCCTCCTATCTTCTCTCTCTTTGGTCTGTTCCGTTCTTATTCTTCCTTTAATCGTAGAAATTCCGTCACCCATTTGGAGAAGTTGATCCAAACACGGTGTAAATCAGGAACCGTTAAGCTAGATGAAGCTCTGGGTTTCTTCAACTCCATAGTTGAAATGCAACCCAAGCCCTCTATCCGGGCTCTCAATCACTTGCTTGGAGCACTCTCCAAGATGAACCACCATTCCACTGTGGTCTCCATGTACAGAGTGATAATGGGTTGCGGTTATTTTCGACCCGATGTTAGTACAATGAACATTGTTATCAATTGTTTATGCCGTTTGGAGAATGTGGATTTGGGTTTTTCTGTTTTAGGAATCATCCTTAAGAGTGGACTTAGGTGGAATTCGCGCACGGTGAGTACCCTGCTTCACGGGCTTTGCAAGGAAGGCTCGATGGTTGCGGCGACGAAGTTGTTCAATGAAATTGTAGGGGAGGAACAGGAGTGTAATGAGATCACTTACGCGACTATGATTAACGGGTTTTGTAAGGCTGGAGAAACTCATAAGGCGCTTGAGTTGGTTAAGAGAATGTATGATAATGAAAGGGTTAAACCTTTTGTAGGTTGTTTCAATCCGATTATTGATAGCTTTTGTAAGAGAGGACGGGTGGATGAGGCCTTGAGCTTGTTTCGAGATATGATTGATCATGGTGTTTCACCGGATGTTTTTAGTTATACATCTATGATTCATGGATTAAGCAAATTGGGTCAGTGCGAGGAGGCCAAGAGATTCCTGGTTGACATGCTTGATCGTGGGATTTCGCCTGATGTACATGCTTATACTACTTTAATTGATTCTCTTTGCAAGGAAGAGAAAACTAAGGAAGCGATTGCAGTACTTGAATTAATGACTAGTAGAGGCATAGAGCCCAATGTTGTCACGTTCACTACTTTTATTTCTACTTTGTGCAAGTGCGGTCAATGGAATGAAGCGGTGGAATTCTTGGAGAGCATGTCCGAACATAGAATCTCTCCTAATATTGTTACGTTCAATACCATGTTGGATGCTCGGTGCAAAGTAGGACGGACAAAAGAGGCACAGATCTTGCGGAAGCAATGACTGATAAAGACATGTTGCCTGTTGTTATCACCTACAACTCTTTACTAAGTGGATTGTGTCATTCAGGTAAATTGGAAGAAGCTAAGAGATTGTTTGATGAAATGGCGAACCAGAAAATTTTTCCTGATACAAGCACTGTGAACACAGTTCTGAATGCTCTATCCACTGAAGGATGATGGATAAAGCTGAAAAGTTACTTGAGTCTATGGTTGAACATGGAAAAGCGCATAACACGATAACATACAACACCTTGATTAAGGGATACTGTTTGCAAGGTGAAATGGACAAAGCAAAAGACATGTTCGATCAAATGGCAGTAATGGGTGCTCTTCCTAATACCATTTCCTATAACACCTTGGTTCAAGGTTACTTGAAGGTCAAAAGAGTAGATGTTGCTCTCAAGCTTCTAAGGAAATGATCCTAAAAGGATTGCTGCCCAATCATGTAACACGAAAGATTTTGAAAATCATTCATGCTATAGGCATGAAGAATCATCATCCATACAATAACATTCGACAACGTGAAGTTGAGAGTCTATGGCAATGCTCGAGTATTTTATATGCTTGTTAGGATATGCTCGACTTTTTTTAATGGGCATGAGCTTGTCAAGCGATGATCTGCCTTTGTGTATGAAATTTTACGACGTATATTACAGGAAGAAATCCATATTTTGCAGAATTATATTGGTTCTGCTATTTTTGTCTTTTCTGCTATGGTGATTGGCATTTTGGTAGTGAATTTCTTTGCACCTTAATTTATTGACATATAGTAATAGCTGGCTCTTCTCTCTCGCCGCAAATCTTTTTTCCTTTCAGATTTATAGTGCTAGTGTTGGCTACTGTGCTTAGTCTTTCTTTTTTACTCGAGGATCATTTGTCATAGAAAACAACTATTTCTTAGGAAAAAACAACATATAAGTTGTAGAGCTCTACGCTACAGCTCTATATTTACTTTTATCGGAACCAAGGTTATCGGTAGATATTTTATCATTTCATTTATCCATTCTCCACAGTAACTTTTTAACTCTCACTGAATTCTTCACTTGCGTTGATAATCTGCATGGCTCTTCGGAATCTTTCCCACTTGCTTGTTCGTTCTATCTTTGAACTTTTGACATCCATGTTTTGTTAGTTTCTCTTTGAGATGTTCATTGCCCTTTCCTTTTACGTAAGGAGCTTTCTTGATTGGATCATGCGACTGCAGCACTGTGATAGGTTGTCTAGATTGTCGGGTTTTCAGAGTACACTATGATCTTGATCCTACTTCAGAGCAACGTGTTGTTACCTTACCATTCTCCTCAGAATTACCATCTCCAACCCACCATTGTTCCGGTAGTCGCTTTTCACCTCCTTGCCATCTCAACCTCTGCAATCCTGAAAAATTAAAATACCATTTTCCAATTATACCTTGGTCCAAGGCTAGACAAAAGTTGAAAAAATAGTTGCATCTCGGGGAAATGATCGAGTGGGGTTAGTGCATGATCACTAGCACAATATGCTGGAAAATATTGTTCCAAAAAGCTTGAAGCGTCTGTACATTAACTTTCCTTGGGTGGAATTTGGAAACATAACTGATCAGTCTCAAATTGATTGTATGTTATGAGGAAATAGCGTCTATCATATAGGGAAACGTACAAACAGTGGACCAAAGTAACTAGACTATTGAATCGGCGTGGCCACCATGAGAGTATGCAGCAAATTTGGCAATTTTAAGGGGCGATTCTGTTCGGCTTTGCAGTCAAGAGATACAAGGTGGTTCTTTTTGTTAGGAGCCACCCTGTGACGCTCGTTGTATCTCATGTGGAGCTGACAGAGCCACATTTCTCTCTCTCTCTCTCTCTACACTAACAAACCAGAACCAAAATTAGGAGAGAGAGCAAGGTCTGAAAAAATGTTTTTAGTCTCAAAATACATCGATATTCTAGAAGCTATATACAATAATAATAACAAATAAGCAGAGATTTTATTTTCCTCTGAACCTAATTTTAGCATATCAGGACACACGTTGAAATAGAAAGATATGGCAGATTTTTGCTTATAAAAGACCATTCGTAGTTGTGATTTCTTCTCAAGTCTCTTAAGGATATAGAAGAAAGCATTTGAAACCAGGATTGGAAAAGAAATAAGACACTGAATTACTTTTTTCTTTTAACTTCTGAAATTTAACAATATTTTTCTATATTGCACCCTTTAGATACTGATGATGCCAAACACAACTATGTTAAAATATCAAATTTTTATCCTTGATTAAGCCCACCTCTTTTTTTTTTTTTTTGATACATTTAAGGATAATAATAAATAATATAAATGACCATCTACTTAATGGGCATAATTGATAATTAAAAATAAAATAAATAAATAAACTCACAAATAACAAATACACTTCCATGGAACAGGACACCTTCTAACAAATACTCTCATCATGCAGCTATTTGGCACACTAATTTAGTTCCATTTTCATAGACATCTTTCTCATATTTGACTGTGTGTTGAAGCTATTACCCAGCTTTTTTTTTTTTTTTTTTTTTTTTTCCGATCGAAATCTGCAAAAGCTTGCTCTTCAACCCATATCTTTCAATGAAGCCTCATGTAAAATTCAATCGAGGAAGGTACTTAATAAGCTCCAGTTCACTTCAATCGTTTAATTTTCTTCGCAGCATTGATGATGCTTTGGCTCATTTCTGGGTGTTTCAACTTCAATAATTTCTCCAGTTGACTAGAAGCTTCCGAGAAGCAATCCTCCTTCGTGGAGGGCTCTGAACAAAGACCGAAAATAACTTCATTGACATCTTCTTCAACTTGAAGGCAGAAGAGATGGTCAAAGACCTGAAATGAGAACATCACAAACCCGTGTTACAGTTGATTCCAAGCAATTCTAAGGCACAATATGAACAACAGTTCATAACAAGACCTACAGATAACTCTGAAATTGACAGGGAAATACCAATAACACATTTTACGCGTCATTGAACAAAATCGAAAATCCTGTGGAACATTGATAAGAAGCTAAATGAATAATGCAAACAAGAATTCTTCGTTCTCACCTCTTTCATCCTTGAAACAACATTGTCTTTAATGGATTGAGACCGTGCAACCAAATTAATAACAAATAGACCTCCGTCAGAAAGGCTCTTCTTTACTGTCTGAAGAAACGAGTCTTCCACAAAATCTGCGGCAGGGCACGTCATCCCAGAGCTGTGAACAAAGAAGTACTATCCATTAGAATAGACCCCCGTGCAACCATCTAAAAGAACTTACCAGTAATGTATCTAAATGCGTCATGCATTAAATATCTCTTGTTTTTTAGGGTGTTTGACACCTGCTCTCTTCTCTCGCCCCTGTTATTCTTTGCAAAATTTCCTAGTTTTTCAATTAAAAAATATGTATATATATATATTAAAATAAAATAAAATAATAAAAATTACATTCACCTTGAATCTGCAGAGTCCACATCAATTATAATAATGTCGACCTTTTTATTCACCCTGCCTTCTTCGTGAGATGTGCAACTTCCATTTGCATTTACATCTCCATGAACAACAGAAGTTTCATCGGCTGATGCAGAACTCGTAATCTCTCTTATAAACTTGATACCATCCGCAATATGTACCTGATACCAGTAACGGAGACAGGAATACCAATCAGTGGGGGCTAATAACTAAAAACAAAATTTAATTTTGATGGGAACTAAAAGAGTAAATTTTTAATGTTTAGGAAACGAAATGGGGAGCCATGGAAAAATGGGTATTATCACTCCTCCCAAGGCCACATTATTTACGCTAGAAACAAAATATATGTACAGGGTCGGAGAAAATCTTTGAGCAGATGGTATTAAAAAGGAATGACTAAGAAGAAAAAGCAAGCCCAAAATGGTGGCCCCTATCATTGAAATGCTTTTACAGATTAATTAGCAAGAATAACCACGAGCTCTACCGACTTCTAAGAAAATATCGGCTGTTACTCAAATCACAAACTGCAGAAAGAGAGCATCGTTAGATGGTACCTACCCGCAAATGTTCATCTTCAGCGAAACCAAAGTATCCCCTTGCTAGATTGAGGATCACTGGATCCAACTCCACTGCCTACACACCATAAATTACAGCCTCATTTTATAACAAAATAATCCCCAAGAAAAAAATCTACACATATAAATGCCTCGTCTGTGCATGTGTTTCCATGATATAAGACCTGGATTACCTCAATGTGCAAAATTGGAACACATCCATGAAGGAACATAGGGAGTAAACCTGCTCCAAGACCAATTATAACCGCTTTGACCTGAGAAAAGGTTTTGGAATTTTAGCAGTAATACAAAGAGAAAAGAGGTCGCTAAAAGATAGAAAAGGAAAAGGTTTAGACAGTATCTAGATTAGTGACTGACGATGCAGACAAGGGAAAGAGCACTGTTTAATTTTGAACTCAAAACTTGCACGATTGAGTTCGAATAGGTTGATTTTTTAAAGATCTAAACACACAATTATGGCCAACAAAGACAATGAACAAGTGACAGTCAGCAAAAATATAGGAAAAACCACAACAAATAGTGTGGTCAACAAAATTTTGTGGAGTTCTAAGACTTTCCACCTCACGAAACATGAGATAAAGCAGTTCCCAAAAGGTCAAACAATTAGGACTACGTAAGACCTTCCATATATGCAAACGGCAATTAAAGAAAGAAAATCTTTTTTCCAATTATACAATACATAAAACCTGACCTACTAAATCCCAACAAACTCCTTTCAACAAAATTAAAAACAAAACTCAGAATGAAGCAGTGCTTACTGATTTGTTACTTGATGCCACACTTTCCATGTACGAGGAAATCAAAACAAACCCAGAAAGAATCCCAGTATGATAAGAACTAGCCAAATAGCCGTGATAGACCTCCAGCTGATTGCATGATTCTATTAATTAAGAAACAGAAATATTAAAGCATTAGTATCTGCATTATTGCTATTGGGGATATAGGAAAAGCCATAAAAGGAATTGACAATAGACTTACATACAAAAACAAACTATGCTTTTCAATAAGGAAACATAGTGCAATTGACCATTACCTAATTGCTATGAATTATCAAACCAACTCGTAATAAATGAAGTAGACAATTTTTAGCATGGGTAGAAAAATCGGATGTGGATCAGAGCCATAACTGGGATTTTGAAAGAATAGAGTGTTTCTCTCACAAATTTCATTAATCCTCTTTCTATTTCTTATTTTTGGATGTTTATACTTTATATTTTCATTTTTTCAGTAGTTTTTATATGCTAAGTCCACATGCCTTATTTCCTTTGGCAACAACTCAAGCATAGAGTCATAGACAGAAAACAAAATGAAGAATAATTTGAATGCCGAATCATATATCTGACTCACTCTCTCTACCACAGAGATACATGCCACGTGAGGGAGATGGGCAGATAAAACAAGCATTATAAGGGTATTAAACAACCAACGAAAGGTCCAAACATTTTCAAAACAAAGATATTTTCGACAAAAATATATGAATTTCCAAAGTAGAATACAATGGAAGTGAAGTCAAGTAGTATAAAAGACACTAGATTACCACAATATATATATATATATATAGATATATAAACATGATCAATACCATCACTTCTTTTTTGAGTTGCCCTTTTCTTCGATTTGGAAGATGAGTTGGATTTCTTCCTCTCATTGCCACCACTAGTCTTCTGAGGAGATCCTTGCCTTATTAGTACAGCTTCAGACTGCACCAAACTCTCACTCCTTTGAAAAACGAGCCGACGAAATATCAAGTCCTTAGAGGGTAGAATGCGACTGATATCACCATCAACATTTTCATAAACTACATCCTCAACAACTATTGGCCCAGTTAATGGAGATATGACCTAATGATGTAGGCAGCGAAGAAGTCAACCAACCGAGATGATAAAAATTACAGACATGTCATAATATTTATTTATGCCAAAAAAAAAAAAAAATATATATATATATATATATGACGTTCCTCAACTACTATCATTGTATGCTATTCTTGAATATCCAAGTAAAATTTTCTTTTGTTTTTTCTTTTTAGTATATTGCTGTTTGTATTCTACGTTATAAAAATTTCAATCACAACTCAGTATGCATGTATCTCAACTAGTTTTTCAAAGTGCTTCCTCTAACATGAGAGGAGAGAGAGATTTTGTGTATTGTCAGGGGGGATGCAAACCTGATGAACAATATTCGTTGCTTAATCCCATCACCAGCTGTCATGAACCTGCAAAATGATAAACACATAAAAGCAAATCATGAACTACCAGAACATGCCTTGCAGCTTAAACGGATGATGACTTGAAAAATTTGTCTCCATACGCCTTACAAACCAATGATTTTTCTTTTCCTTTCAGTGAAAGTAAAAAACAGTGAAGCATCATATTAAGATAACCATAATAGAATTAAATAAGCGGCATTCAACAAAACTGTGAATCACAATGAGTTCTTATGTACTTGACAAACACTCTATATGTCCATGCACCAGAAAAACAATCTATATCGTAGAAGGACTGTCAGCTACGAAACAAGATGAAAGAACTTCAGAAGAGCATAGGAAACCATTAAAAAAAAAATACAGCAACAAATGAACTTCACAAAGTTTAACCTGGAACAACGTCAATGCTAGACAAATGAGTCCCTAAATATAGAGGAGTCAGAGAACGTTTGGAGTGAAGTCTAGAGAAAGGTACTAAAAGCAGCAGAAATAAGTACATAACAACATTTTCTTGCAACTGCATTACACGAGACCTTCAACAGCTATCTGTAGACTATTTTAGTAAGACACCCAGGACCAAGTTACCATTTAGAGTAACAGTGGCTTAAGCTATTTCTTAAACCAAAAAAAAAAAAGGGAAAAAAAAAGCATGATCAAGATGGCACCGTTCCATTTTTTTTTTTTTTTAAATCACATCGTTCATGATACTTACGGAATTTGAGCACTATTGTCATCTGTCCCAGGTGCCAGTTGTCTAACCAGGGGAGACAAATCCTTCTGAAGTAGAGACCACGTACGAGATTTTAGTAAATTGACTAATGTATAGAATATCTGATAATTCGTATTTGTCAATACATAATCTGGAGGAGGGGAAGTGTTACCTGAATATCCTCCATGCTGGAATTTGCATGGCTACTGTCCAATAAAACCTTAATTCAGCACATAAGTTTTATTTAGCTATAGCATTAAACAGTCTGTGCAAGAGTCCACAGAATAACATCACTGTTACAGAGAAAAGCTACCATTATGAGACGAGCTGCCTTTGAGCTTTCGACAACCATCCATTGACCTTCTTCTGAGGTGAACAGCCATTCACGACCCCTAGTCTGGAATCTAAGATTCAGTTACATAATTTAAAAAAGAATAATATCACAGTGGACTATGCGACTACTTTAATGAAGAAAAAAAGATCTCTCTGTCAAAGCGCGAAATGGAGTTTGGGATCACTTTAGCAAGTATTGATGTAGGACACAAGCAGCAGTCAACAGTTTCCGATCTAGATTTTCACAGAGTTTCTAGTTTTCATACATCATGTTTAACAAGGAAATCAGATTCCAAAAATTCTAACAGGCACAGCCAAGGACTCAATCAAAACAAGTTTAGATGATTATGCCAATATTTTCTGCTAAATCGAGTAAATAATAGATGAAATAGAATCAACCTGTTGGAGGTAGAATAAGGCCAAAGTGACGTAAACTTAATTTTAGAAAGTAAGCAAGAGTATTCCAAAAAAAAAAACAAAAAAAAAAAAGGCACGCCCTTATGCAGTTATTAACGTGTAGGCACAACTGAGACAGACCTTAGGTACGATAAAAACCCCACAATGATATAGAAACGGGCCAGACTGGGACTGAGAGTCAAGAACAACGGCTCTATAAGTGAAACAGGAACTCCCTTGACCTCCCAAAGTAAGCTGCAGCCGTCGGCCTTGGCTAAGCTTTGCCAATCCTCCTAGCTTCAAGGTGCAAGTCTTCGAGCGAGCATATACATCAGAATCATTGGAGTGTTCCTACGAAATTGATTCTCATTTTCGAGAGCATCAAAGAGCCCACGGGCCTAAAGGAAAAACCAGCTTCTGTCAAGTTTTTAGAAACTAGGATTCCAAGATTCAAAAGCACAAGTTTGCATTGAACTGGAAACTGCAGAGGATATCAATTGCTTGCTACAAATATGTTTCAAGCTGCAATAATTCTTGAACAAGTAGTCATCAAGCTCAACATGTATTCGAAAAATTTTGTTCGTGTATCATAAGTTCTTGCTAATCTAATACTCGTCTCTGAAAGAAACAAGTAAAGGTAAATACTTTACCTGATCTCCGCTACACACAAGAGAAGAATTATTGAATGACGACGTTATCTCGTACAGTATAATTGAATTCTCTTTCTCAGCTACCACCATAAATGTTTGAAGGCTAGGCTTACTAGATGGTTTTGAGGTATAGCATGAACATTTATATTCCACCCAAAGCGGAATTTGGAGAAAAGCACACCTGAACAAGGAGGACCAAAAAAGCTTAGCAAATGCAAGGCATGTAAAATAAAAATAAATAAAAAAAGAAGAAGAAGAAGAAGAAACATGCTTATCAACAGATAAAAGAAGTTCCACAAATGATTCCCCTCATTCAAGACCAGTCCGAAATCCGAGGCACCATAGGCATGACAACAAGTTGGAACCAAAATGAAAGGGGAACAATAGGATGTTGGTATGACCATTAGATTGGCATAAGTCTTTAGATTCAGATGAAAATTTTGTACCTAGAACATGAGATTCTGCCAAGGTAAGGCAAATAAACTTCCCCCCGGATTTCAAAACCCTTTTAACCTGTAAATACAAGTCAATGTAATCACATGAAAACAGAACATAATACCAACTAAACTAAATTATTCAGCAGATAAACCAATTTAAAAGTGAAGCAGGCTCAAATTGAATTCCAAAAGAACACCTCTGACAAATATTGGTTTCCTAAGTCAGGACCAAGCTCCGGCTCCATCAAAGCATCCAATCCCCCTTTATCAACTACCGCGTCAAAACTATCAGCCTCAAACTGCCAAATTGCAATAGTAATGGAAGAACTTAATGTCAAAACAAAAATCAAACTTTCACAAAATCGATTAGTTGCCACAGGCTTCGGCTTAGATGAAAACTCCAGTATTAACGCTCAACAACAAATTGAAAGACAAAATTCCAGTTAATTAAAAGACGTCAGTTCAAAGGAAAACAAACCACTGACTTTCACACAGGAATACAAATGCAAGATAAGTTTAGTCATGTCCACCACGGGCGCCACCGCAACCAGGCAGTTTGTTTGCGGTTTACGCGTATTGACAGTTAAAGTAGAGCAACAGCAATCACATTTCAGAACATTGATCAATTCATACCAATTCTAGGAAATACTGACAAAAAATAGACATTATTTTTGCCCTGCGCACGTTCAGACCCATAATTGAACTTACATGTTGTTTATCAATACATTTCGTCAAATTAGTCCAAAATTAGTAAACAAATTGACAACCAAAAGCACAAATTTTTACCAGAAGAAGCCAAACCTGCATTTTGGTCATGTCCATCACGCGCCACCGCATACCGGGGCGTTGGCGGACATTGCGCCGCAACATGTCGGAGATGACAACCTTGGAGAAGTCGATGTTGGTGATGCCTCCGAAGCCAGCGTCGTAGAGGTGCTCGGAGAGCCTGGAGTTTCCGCAGCCGGGCACGAGAATCTGCGTGCTCGAGAAAGCTTCCGGTTCGGAGACGGGGATTTGGGAAATGAGAGGGTCTCGGAGCTCGGCCCACTCGGCGTACCACTCGAATGGCTCGTCGGAGCTTCGGATGGAGAAGAACTCGTCCCAGTTCTCCTTGCTGGTGAAGTCCCCCAGGGTGCTCAGAAGCTTCCCGAACTGGTCTGGATCTGTCTTCTTCGCCATTGTTGTTCTCCTTCGCAGTTCTTGAGGCTTTTTCTGGAGTTTGGGTTTTGTGTACTTTGAAAATGGTCTTTAGGGTTTGGTAGGGGTTTACTAGCGAAGATTTTCCTACTCTGCAGTTTTTTTTTTTTTTTTTTTTCAGCTATTTTTTCATGGACAAATTACAATTTTTTTTTAGCTAAATATTCTTTTTTTTTTTTAGTAAGTTTTTTAACGAATGGTTGAAATTTTTAAAATTAGTTAAATGATATTTTTTTAAAATAATAAATTAATTTTTTTAAATAATCAATTATTGATTGATTTAATTATTAATTAATTATAATAAATCATCAAATATCATGATTAATCTGATTAATCATCAATTTTCGTAAGTAAGTAATTATTGACTAAATCTGAAAAATGATAAACGGTTATTTTCTTAAATATAAAAAGTTATGTCATATATTAATTAGGTGACTAAAAAATGTCACCCAACCTAATTTTCTTTTTTTCTCCTCCGAACTTTAGCCTTTCATAAAATGTCTATCAAATTTCAATTTATAATATTTTTCCCCTAAACTTTATAAAAGTTTGTGAATTTTCCCAATCATTAAATATTTGGTGAAAAATACATATAACACTCAGTTGGAAGTTTGAGTAGGAGTATCAAATATAGAATTGTGAAGTATGATACAAGGCAACATTCCTGACCTCTACTTATTTTAATGTGAAATGACGAAGTTATCTATAAGAAAAAGATGTAGGTAAAAATTGACAATTAGCCATTAAAATTATTCTTTTAGCTAATAACAAGTGTTTCACACTCATCATCCACAACTCATGCTTTCAACGAGTGTCATGTTCATTTTTTTTAATCAAAAATTTAATTAAAGGGAAAATTCACAAACTTTTCTAAAGTTCAAAGAAAAAATGCTACAAATTAAAATACATTGGTATTTTGTAACAATACCTAAAATTCGAGAGGAAAATTATAATTTTTCCTATTTATTTTTTATCTCCTAAGAACTATATGTTGTATTTTTTGTCCTATAATAAATCTTAAAATGTCACATTATTGGTACGTGAGCTTATCAAATAGACATAATTTAAAAAATATACATATGAAATGAAACACGTGAACACGTGATTGGATAAGTGGAGAGCAATATGGTCAAATAAAGGTTTGGTATTGAGTAGACAGATGAATTGAACCGTATCCATACCTAATTGATCTGAAAGTATGATTTTCATATTTGGATCAGTTAGATAATGTATATTCGACTCAATATTACATGTTTGATGAACCACTATCAATCAGTTTACCAAATTATCCTCACATTTTTTGTTTTAGCCTTTTTATATTTTTTTACTTTTTTACTTTTCTTATCACAAATGAGCCAATAGTGAAACGATCAATAAACTCATGTACTCATAGTATGACATGTTAAGTTTAAGGTGACAAAATGAGACAATTTATATTTTCAGATCTAAATTGAAATCGATCAATGGGAATTTTTACTTTTTTTTTTTACCCCAACTTTTGGATCCTTTGCACTTGGGTCCTAAATTCACTTTTTAAGGAAAAGATTTCCTATGTTGGTCCTTGGGCACCTTAAAATTCCACTTCATTATTCGATAAATTTTTGGAGGCTATTTGATGGATGTCTTGAATCCTTGACTAGCTAAAGGATTTAATTAGGAATGTTGGTAATGAGTTAGTTAAGATTTTAAGTCTAACAGTAATTTTCAGAAAAAAAAAAAAATTAGAAAAGACAAAAAACTTTCAAAGAAGATAAAAAAATGATGAAAAAGTACAGTTAGTTTAAACTAACTTACAACAAACAAAGCCAGTGGGATGGAAAAAAGAGACTCTCTTCTCATCTTCGTCCAACCGATAATAGATTAGTCCTCTCTCTCCACCCTTCTCCCTCCTTCCAATCACACACACTCAGCTTTGCCTCGTTTTGAAAAGAATCATTTTTCCACAATCACGCGAGAAAAGTGGGTTTTAGTGTTTCTCATGTGTAATGTTTGATTAAATTCTCTTCAAAATCAATCTTTATATTCACCACTAAACACCACAGTGTGTTTGGAATTCTAGAACTTCTAGAATGTGGGGTTAAATTATTTTTAACTTTTTTATGTTCAAGTAAGGTGATTTTAGAATTTGAAGTAGACCAAGAAACTTGATTAGAGTTGATTCAGAACGGTGATTAGGTTAGGAGCTCAAAAAGGAGTTTGACTAAGCAAAATGGCTCCTAGATTGTTATATACGACAATCTCGCAGGGCTAATTTGTTTCATGTCACTTTGTTTCTCCATTTTTTAAAGCTTGGACCTTTTGGTCTAAAAGTGATGTTTTTCACTGAAAAATCCTACCAGACCAGAGCTCATCTAGTTCAAGTTTTGAAGCTTTTTTTTTTTTTTTTTAACAGATGTGAAATTATGGCTTCTACCATAGCTCATACTATTAGTTGTGGAATTGGTTCTTGAGCTACTTGGTTACAAATGGTAACTAATAGGTTTTTAGGATAAGAAAAGATTGAGCTTTTAGTAACTAGGTTATTTCTCCACCACCCATCTAGGAGGAGGAAAATAGCCTTTTTCTTGATGAATAAAAATTAATAATGGCCAAAATTCTCAAAAGAACCTTGTTCGTCCTCCTCTCCTCTCGGATCTCATGCCGTCATCATAAGTATTGTCGTCGTTCACGAGCGAACCTCCTCATCATGACCGAAACTCAAGCGAGCCCTCCATATGATGAACAAACTATAGGAGCAAATTCCCGTCACGAGTGAAGTGTTCGAGTTCTCCATCGTGTTATGAGATCTTTGTTTTGCAAGTTGATGGGAGTGAAGCTCACCATTGCGAGCGTCACGCTCTCGATGAGATGGTGAACTCGCCGATGTCCTAGATTTCCATCCCTGATCTTTCTCCTACAATAAAGAGGTTCTCCCTTGTGAAATAATCATGACATATCTGTAATTAGCAGTAATGGAGTTGTGTTCTTCTACGACATTATAGATCTATAAAGGTATAAGGATCGGGATTTTGATTTGAGGATTTTTTTTTTCCCCCCTTCATAATTTGCGATAAATAATGTATTTGCTAATTAAATAAATAATATAGGTAACAAAAGAGTTAGTAAATATTAACTACTCTGTAAACAAATTGATGTATTTGTCAATAAATACTGGCAAAATGTTATTATTGTATTCATAAGCAAAATAATGTTTATATTTACGTTAAATTTCCTCGTGTATTTGCCATAAATTGGTATTAGCAAATAAAAAAAAAGTACTAAGTATAAAAATTGGTGTTTAATTGGTAAATATATAATGCATTTACGAAATTAATAGCTTATATACTAACCACAAAAATTGATAAATACTAAGGTAAGTAATTTGTTCATTAGGTACTAAATACGAATTCTTACGTGGTAAATAATGTATTTATACTAAGCCATAAAAATTAATAGTCTAATTAGAAATCATTAATATCCCAGATATAAAAATTGGAAAATATTAGGTAAATAATGTCTTCATTGTACTTGGCATGTACTATGTAAATAATATCAAGTATAACATGGAAATATTCGATAAATATATTGAGAAATAAATTAGCATCTACAAAGTAAAAAACTTGATAAATAATGTATTAAACAAATATTACAAAATATTTATATTTATAACTATAAAAATTGATTAGTTGATTTCAAAGAAAATTGATGAATAATGTATTTAATCAATAGTCAGCAAAAGCCTTTTCTAAATTCTTAAATCAAACGGTCATCGAAATACAAAAATCCTATATTTCTGAAAAAGTAAAAATCATATTTCCTCTGATCACTTTTTTTTTTTTAATTAATGTGATTCCCATTCATTATTTTATTAATATGATCTTCCATTGCTTATCGGCCTAATCAATTTGAAATGGTGGAAAGTGAAAGTGCTTCTTTCTGTGAAATGGTGGAACACGTATCCAGGAAAAAAAATGGTTTCTCAGTGCAACTTTGGTAGAGGTGGCATTTGATTTTTTTTAACCATTTTGGAGCATGTTTTGTTATTTAGTAAGCAAAATAAGTAAATAAAATAAAATAAAAAATTATCATAGGTGGTAAGGATAAAGCAGAAAAAATTACCTATTAAGATTCTTTTGTTTAACATTAGGGATCGAATCTCGTCGTTATGTAGTGAGGCTGCAATTATACCTCTCACAGGACATATCCTTTTAGCTACTCCGTTTCACTTGTGATGTCAATAAATTTCTCTTGAAGTGACATAAAAGTACCATCTATCCCCATATTTTTCTCGACAAAAAGCAAAAGAAATAATTCATTGAAAAAATTAATTGAGAATGAGTGAATGACAGCCATGTGAAAGGAAAGCCAGATGTAGAGGATTCCTTTGAATAATTCAGTTTCATAAAAGGTAAGTTTTTATCAATGTGTGAAAAAGTAGAGTGTCACCAAATGAATTTGTTTTTGTTTAAGGCCAAAAAGTTGACTCAAACGACAATCTGTCCCTACGTGCATTTTCCCTGTTGTTTGCTTTGGTTTTGGACGCTGCGGGCTTGTTTTGTAAAACAATTTAACTCAAACTAAACTGCACTTTTTTATTTTAGTTTTTATCTTTTTTTAAAAAATTAATAAAAATTATAACTAGTTTTTAAAAAGTTAACAAACTCAAACTTAAAAATTTCAACTTAAACCATTTCACCAAACGGACCTAAGAGTGAGCACTAGAGATGTACATTCTTTGAGTTTGAGGTCCTTTTCATTCTTTTTTATTTTTTATTTTTCCTTTTTTTTTGTTGGTTAATTTTATAAACAGCCCTTAAAATATACATCATGTCTCGTGATAATTCTTGATTTTTGATTTTATAATTCACAATTTCTTAAACTTTTCTACTACTATGCCAATAGTTCATCTATTATATATATATATATATATATATAAATTGAACATAATGTGATTACATAAGCTTTATTTATAAGTAAAATCGTAATTAAATTTTTTATAAGGAAATTACACCTTAGTTAAAGATATTTTAAAAGTAAATTGTATTTTAATCAAATATATAAGACATCTTAGAACTAGTTTGGAGATACAATTTCCCTTAAAAAATATTTAATTATGATTTTAGTCTTATTTAAATCTCGCATGATCTAAACGTATTTAAGTTTAGTTCAATTTTTTTTTACAGCATTATATAGAGGCCTTTTTTGTAATAACAAGAAAGTTTAACATGGTGTGATATGTAAAATAAAATATAAGAGATTAACTTAAAACTATGAATATAAGTCAAGATCATTTGTGAAAATAATCTTTTTTTTTTTTTTTTGTTCATACCATATGATGAAGCTGAAGTCGGTACAACGAATATATAATTTGTGATAATTCAAACCGATTCTGGCGTTGGAAAGGTACTTGCGTGAAAAAGGATAAAATAAATTTAAGGCAAAAGATTGGCATGACACACAAGCGATAAAGTTTGTCTGATGGTGATCACTTCCAGTGGGATGATGTTCTCTTGCCACATACTTCTGCATCAAAACATGCACACGTCGACACATACATACATACACATATACATACACACATATAGATGGAGTCTGATGTGGCCAAACTAGTAATTTTTATAGGCGGGACTAATAATTAAATTACACATTTTTTTTGTTATTTTATCAAACTTCTAATGTACTTAGTGGTTGTATACTCATATAATAAAACACACATAAATAATTAGGTTTTTTTTTGTTTTTTAAATATTAGTCGAATCGGGGCTTAAAATCCCCTGGCCTTCCTATGGCTTCGTGGTTGGAAGTATGAGAGGGTGTTTGGTGAATGAGTCTGAGTTAAGATTTTTAAATTTGAGTTGGTTGACTTTTTAAAAACTAGTTATAATTTTTATTGATTTTTCAGAAAAAGAAAAAAACTGAGATGAAAAATGTGAGTTTAAACTTGGATGCCAAACTCCCTCTGAATATTTTAGGATGTCATCGAAAAACAAGGGATTTTTTAAAAAAAAATAAATAAGGACATAGTTAAAAATTTTAATTATTAAGTAGGGGTATAGATAGAATTTTACTTTTTATTAGGGCTAATAACCATAAAATGAATAAATACGGGTGGTTGTTATCATCAAATATATAGTTTTAGCAGGATTATGATGAAAATTTATTCAAACTTATAAGCTATTTTTAATAAAACAAAAGTTGAAAGCCCCCGAGGCCCTAATTCCCTCCGTCAGTGGATATGTGGACATAATTGAATATTTAAAAATAATTAATATAAAAATTGAATTTTTAAAAAATTGAGTGGGTCCACCATTATATTTTTAGTGAGAGCTGACTAAAAAAATATATTCTAAATCTCATAATTGAACAAAAACTTCAATATTTGATAATTGATGATACAATGATCAATGCAGTGTGGAGATTTGATTGGTATTATGATTTAATTGCTCTAGGTGATTAGGAAACGCTATTATATTCGTGATGATTTCTGAGATAGTCTAATGTCATAATTAGATGATACGTTAGGTCAACATTTTACCTAGTAATAATTAAATTAATTGAAAAAAAAAAACTCATGGCTAGCATGATAATTAAAAATATTATTCTAGTTAAAAAAAAAAAAAAAAAGTTCCGGCTGGACTTTCGTTTTAAATCTACTTTACAAGTTAAAAAAAAAAATTTATGACAGAAAACACAATATAATAGGTTCAAACAGTGAAATTGAGATCCAAACGGGGGCTTGGATTTTGATGAAATTTAGTACCCACTTTGGATTTTGGAATACTCTATTGTCACGGCATAGATTTTTTTTTTAATCTAGTTTTTATTTTATTTTTTATCCCTATAGCAAGAAAAAAAAAAAAAAGCTATTGGTGGCCGGCACAAGTGATGCGTAATAGCATTAGGATCTTCTTCTAATGTCATACCTGTGTGTGGCTTTGTTTTTTTTTTTTTTTTTTTTGGGTTTGGTTAGAGTCTTCAAGAATACTTTTTTTCTTTTTTTGGTATTGAGTCCCAATTGAACTAATTTAATTATGGTCCGTTTTATAAATGAGTTTAAATTGAAAATTTTAAATTTTAATAATAATTTTTGTTGATTTTTCAAAAAAAATAAAAAAAATTTTAAAAATAAATAAAAATGAGATAAAAATTTTAATTCGAGATTAAATGGCAAACGGATCCTTAGAATCAAATAACCATAAAGCAATGGAACTCACCAGTGCATGCATGCATGCTTACATTCATTCATTTGTCAGAGCCAGGTAGAGGGGACCATACGTGATTGGTAACCTTCATAAAACGACAAAAGTTTATTAATTTTGTTTAATTACAAACTCTGAATAAACTTGTGGTATGTAACAAGATTTTTCCCTGGGAGCATTTGGTTTGCGATAGTCAACATATATCATATTATTAAAAAAATAACAACAGATGATTATTAAAAAATGATTAATTTTATAAATATCTTTTAAATTATATATCGTATTTTATTTTATCCCCTGAATTACTAAAATTATTCATCATGTCTTTTGATTTATAAGCAATTCTGTTAAATAGATAAACAAAAATAAGTGGAATGGACATTTGAAAGATTTTGCAAATATAGGGGATGCGATAAATGGTTTTGATAATTTAATAGGCAAAGTGAAATATAATAAATAGTTTATGAGACATTTCTAAAATTAATTTATTGAAAAATCTATATTACCACATTTGGTTATATATAAGAATCTTTCCATAAATTCTCATAAGTGTCATTTTTATTGTGTTTAGTCACGAAATTAATAGGTTACAAAACTAATCCTAGGTTCCAAATTGAAATTGAAACCTCAACAAGGCAAACGTGCCCTAAAAGTGCTGATTTGAGTTAGGCAGAGTTTTTCGGTGCTGAGTTTTGACTTTCTCATCCAAGAAATTTAAAAAATGTTTGGATTAAAAAAAAAAAAAACATTCTTTCATATATGAGATTATTATAAAAAAAAAAAAATACGTGAGCGAGCAAATAAGAAAATGAGATACTTTACTAAGGTTATCAAATATATGAGAATTTACGAACTGAACAAACTACAAGAGACTTTTTGCCAGGGAAGAAAAATTCAACCACCCATTCGCTCTACTACTACCACTTTAAGCCAATAATCAACATAATGTTTTATTTATATTTGATTAAATCCTCCCTCATTAAAAATATAATCCAATAGTATTTACTAGTTCAAAGTCTGATAGCTCATTTAAATATATAAATTAGTATTCGAAAGTTGGACATATTAGTGGCGGAGCAGGATAAATTTTTCAAGATGGCGTGAATAAATCAAAAGTTTGAGCCAAAACTATCTGGTTTTTTTACTATCATTTATCTATCTATATCTTTGTTTGTCCCCCTTAAATGAACTTAATTTATAATATAGTTTAATTTAATTTTAAGTTCAAAAAATTGTGAAATTATATAGTAGCGTAGTTGATTTTGATTTATTAGAGTTATTAAATTGTAAATATAGTTAGTGTTTCAAAATCAAATTTTAGGGTGAAATACGTAAATGTAATAATAATAATAAAAAGAATAGAAGAAATAAAGTTGCAAATAATATTCTTTTATAGAGGGAAAAAATATTTAAAAAAATCATTGGGAATTTGTAAAACTAAAGAGGTAAAAAATAAATTTGATGCCCCCAACAGTCTCAAGTTATTTATGAATTAGTATGATTTGGAATGCCCATATATTTCTTTCTTATGGTTTTTACAGCTGGCGAATAGTTTTGATATGCTTTTGTATGAACCTTTTTTTTTTTTTTTTTCCCTTTCCTAATATGGTGCAAGAGTTGTTTGGTTTAGTTGTAAAAAAAAAAAAAAAAAGAAAAAAAAAAGAAGAAGAAAGGAAAACTCACTCTAATTAACATAAAATAATGATTTTACGACTCAAATATCAATATTAATGCAACCAATATATCCAAAGTAAAAAGCAAACGCATTTCTTGGACAATTTTGATTTTTGCCAAATAGTTTTTCCTTTCACTATTTAAATGTCTCTAAGAATTATTCTCCCAAGCCTTGTATTTGTTTTTATTTTGAATTTCTTCTCTTACGCATCTAAACCTCCCTTTTTACCCACGTTTTGCATTAATTTTTTTTTTCTTTTTTTGGTCTTTTGGACTTTGTCTTTTTAGGTTGGAAATCTTGATAGGTATGGTTTTTTTTTTTTTTTTTTTCACGCACAAGATAGATTGATTATAAAGACCTTCTATGTATTATTGCTTATGTGAATACGAAAAAAAAATTGATAGCCACTATGACAAGTAGCACATCGATGTAAAATGAGAAAATTTAGTGGTTATGTATAGTATAATTATGTTGGGTAAAAGAATGAAAAGTTTCAAACATTAATAAAATTAGGAGATTTTAATATAATTTTATCTGTCACATTACATAATTATTATAATTAATGCACTTTTAAATAGATCAAAACTTATGTCAGATAATATTGTTCACGTTTGAATCTCAAATGAAATCAAGTCATAGAAAAAAAAAATTCCATAGCATTATGAATTTATAACTCGAAATTATTTTTATTTTTGTTCACAAACCAAAAAGAACTCTCCTGAATAGGAGGAACTATAATCTACTATTAGTACTTTTCCACTGCACATTTTTAGGGAATAATCATTATTAATTTATAATCCGTACCTATTTATATCTAATTTACTTGAAATTACCAATTTTATTGTTAATTCTTGTATCAAGCAATATAAGAGAGTAGAAACAGCCAAAGCTCACCAAATCTCTCGGAACAACAAAAAGCAAAGGCGGCGAGAGCGCATTGGGAACCGGACATTATTGGAAAGAGTGACAGGAGAGTACAGAGATAATTCTAACAGCACCCCGCCAACCACAGTTCGTCCCGTCACCCGCGACATCCTCTTCACACGTGTCCGCTCCGGTCCCACCTCTCCCTCCACGTGGCTCCCCTCACGGCTGCACACAAACATATCACTCTTCTCTCTCTTCCACTCCCTCCACAGGCAAAAAAAAAAAAAAAAAAAAACACCACACACAAATCCTCTGATAATTTCAGGAGCAGCCCCGAATTCTCATGGTGTTTGTTACATTATATATTAATTTTCCTTTTTTCTCTCTCTTTTTTTACTTACTTAGAAAATTAAAAATAAAAAAAAACAACCGAGAAAAGTTGAGGGAAAAAAAATTACACACATATATAGATATATACACACATAGAGTCTCTTACAGTCTCAGCAGAACGCAGAGACGAGAAGGAGTAATATCTGCACGTTAGTAAAAACTGAGAAAGACCCATGCTTTACTTTCCGAGAAAATCAATCTGAAAATATCTCCTTTTTTTATTAAGAAAAGAAAAAAAGACGTTCTTTGTATTATTTTGCATGTCATGGTTCTGAAAAGCTGTGGTACTGTGGTTTTTATGATTGTACAGGAATAGAAAACCAAGCCGGGTTCGTGTTATTTTCTCGAGAAAGCAGGTGAGAAAGAGCGAGAAAATCATCAATGGCTGGAAACGAGTGGATAAATGGGTACTTGGAAGCGATACTGGACAGCGGAGCTTCGGCCATTGAAGAGCAGCAGAAGCCGACGGCGGCGCCGGCTGTGAGTCTGACAGACAGAGGGCATTTCAATCCGACAAAGTACTTCGTCGAGGAGGTCGTGACGGGTGTCGATGAGTCGGACCTTCATCGGACATGGATTAAGGTTGTCGCCACGCGCAACACGCGCGAGCGGAGCTCCAGGCTCGAGAACATGTGCTGGCGTATTTGGCACCTCACCAGGAAGAAGAAACAGGTTCTTCTTTGTTCATTGATTTTTGTCCAAATTCCAATTTCTTTTTGTTTGTTTGTTTGGTTTTGTAAATTGGCTTTTTTTCGTTTCTTTTTTCTTTTTTTAGAACTTGGGAGGATGCTTTGACTCTTTTTCTTGTAACAAATTATATATAAAATTATCGTTAAATTATATTTACAATCACAGAATGACGTTTGTTATTATAAGTCGTGATTATTTTTTATCGTGAGCAATCATATTAATAAACACATGAAATTTATAGTGGACGACGAGAATTACATTCATTTTTAGTTGTATGAAAATCCGTGCGTTAGAGAGAGAATAATTATGCTCCACATACTCAGCTGTGTTTGGATGTATCAAATTCCCAATTAAGATGATGATATGAATCGCAAGTGTTTGTTTTGTTTGTGTGTGTGGTTTTGTAAATTGGTGTATTTGGGATTAGACGCTTGTATTTTATTTTATTTTATTTAAATCAATGGAGCAATATCATTAAAAAAGGGCAAATATAGAAAATTTATAGAGTTACTTTAGGCTTTGTTTGGTTGCAATTTAGTTTAAACTAAATTATATTTTTTTATCATGTTTTTGTCTTTTTTGAAAAATTTTTTTTTTCTAATTTTTTTGTCTTTTCTGAAAAATTACTATTAAAACTTAAAAATCTTAACTAAACTCATTCACCAAACACTAATTTAAAAAGTGTTCGGAATGTAAGTGAGGTGATGTTTGTTTTGATGAATTTCCTCTGATTATTTCTATTATCTTTTATAAAATGGGCTGTAATAGGCTTGGATTAAGATTCTGTATTTTGAACACAATAGGGTTGCTTAACCTCCCCCCCCCCCCCCCCCCCTTCTGAATTCGAGTTTTGGGTTAAATTCAAGTGGCGAATAGCTAGCAATTTAAAAATGATGAGAGAAAAAAAAAAGTGTTTTTTTTTTTAAGCCTTTTGTTAACGTTGAAAATGGCTTGTTCATGTTTGGTGGGGATATAATGTTCTGAAGACAATCCTGTACTTTGGTAAAATCTGGCGGGAGAAACTAATGGATTTTTTTTATGAATTTAGGCTATGTTTGGGATCACATTTGGAAACATGTTTCCAAACTTTTTTTTTTTGTCATTTTCTTCCAATTTTACTATTTATTTTTCCAAATATTTTTAAAAAATTCAAACTTTAAAAGTCCAAAATTTTATCATTTTAAGTCAATAAGATGATATTTTTTTTCAAATTGTATAGAATTTCGAGAAAAACGAAATCAAATTCAAATTGCTAGTTTTTTTTTAACACCTTTCAAGTTTTTATACTTTTTCACTCCAAATAATTCATTTTCACCAAATATACATTTATAAAACTCAAACTATCTCCAATCTTCAAAACACCATCTTTGAACGTGACCACAAACGGAGCCTTAATGTTCTTCAAATGAGTATTTAACTCTTAAGTTAAACAGTTTGAGTAAGAAAATCAAAATTGGAAAATCAATTATATAGCATTGTAGATTCACCTAGCTGTAATTCTATGCTCACCTCATGGTCGAAGTCTTGAGTTCGAGTCACCCAACCTAAGTTCAAAAAGAAAAGAAATTACATGTATGAAATATTACACATGAAAATCAAACGAATACTTGTGAATTTCTTATAATCCACCTTGAGTAACAAGTAACCTGTGACGTTTTCATGGTCATTGTATAGTTGGAATGGGAGGAGCTTCAACGGCTGGCGAATCGTAGATGGGAGCGGGAACAAGGACGCAAGGATGCGACGGAAGACATGTCAGAAGACTTGTCTGAAGGCGAGAAGGGAGATGGTATCGGAGAGTTGATTCATTGTGAGACCCCAAGGAAACAGTTCCAACGCAACATCTCCAACTTGGAAGTATGGTCAGATGATAAAAAGGAAAAGAAACTTTATATAGTCCTCATCAGGTATGTTTGCTTATTTAGTAATATTCTTGTTAAATGTTCGTATTTGTGTATAAGCCTTACTAAATTTCTTAAATTTACTCCTAAGTCAACTGTTACACTTCAAATAAGGCATCAAGGCAATTATATCTTAATTTGAAACTAATTTTTTTTTTTTTCTCTTGAACAGTTTGCATGGTCTGGTACGAGGAGAGAACATGGAACTTGGTCGAGATTCCGATACCGGAGGGCAGGTACACTGGTGTTTCTGCTGCCAAGATATTGCTTTCCACGATTCACCTCTATATTTACACATTTATGAAATTTTAATAGGTCAAATACGTGGTGGAGCTCTCCCGAGCTCTTGCTAGAATGCCCGGGGTTTACAGGGTCGATCTCTTTACTCGCCAAATTTCTTCTCCGGAAGTTGATTGGAGCTACGGTGAGCCGACGGAGATGCTAACTGCAGGCCTTGAAGACAACGATGGCACTGATGCAGGAGAGAGCAGTGGAGCATATATTATAAGGATACCCTTCGGTCCTCGTGATAAGTATCTCAGCAAAGAATTGCTATGGCCGTATATTCAAGAATTTGTAGACGGAGCACTAGCTCATATTCTTAACATGTCGAAAGTGTTGGCCGAACAAATAGGCAGTGGCCATCCCATATGGCCGTATGTGATTCATGGCCATTATGCAGACGCAGGGGATAGTGCTGCTCTTCTTTCGGGTGCGTTGAATGTTCCAATGGTTCTAACTGGACACTCACTCGGTAGAAACAAGCTTGAACAGCTTCTTAAGCAAGGACGCCAATCGAAGGAGGACATCAACTCGACGTATAAGATCATGAGAAGGATCGAAGGGGAAGAACTTTCACTCGACGCTGCAGAACTCGTTATTACAAGTACTAAACAGGAGATTGAAGAGCAGTGGGGGCTTTATGATGGGTTTGATGTCAAGCTTGAGAAAGTGTTGCGTGCCCGTTCTAGACGAGGGGTCAATTGCCACGGCCGATTCATGCCAAGAATGGTGGTAAGATTTTATTTCTTTTTTCTTCGTGACACTGTATAATTGAGGATATTCTGTCTATAATAAGTGCTAAGAATATAGTTTTTATGCAGGTTATTCCTCCGGGCATGGACTTCAGCAACGTTGTGGCCCAAGAAGATGGTCCTGAAGTTGATGGGGAACTTACACAACTTATTGGCGGTGCAGATGGTTCGTCTCCAAAAGCAATTCCGCCAATATGGTCAGAAGTGAGTGTCTGGTCCGTGTGGCATTATGTTAGTACTCGTTATTATTCGATTCCACATTGTGGCCTCATTATAAATTCTTCCGGTAGGTGATGCGGTTTCTCACAAACCCACATAAGCCGATGATCTTGGCACTATCAAGACCCGATCCAAAGAAGAACATAACCACACTTTTGAAGGCCTTCGGAGAATGTCGTCCACTAAAAGAACTTGCTAATCTTGTAAGTACATTATGCAAATCCTGTATCAAATTTTAGAAGATGCAATCCAATATTTCAATAACCATGCTTTTAAACAGACGCTGATAATGGGGAATAGAGACGATATAGAAGAGATGTCTGGTGGAAATGCTAGCGTGCTTGCCACGGTGTTGAAACTGATCGATAAATATGACCTATACGGACAAGTGGCATATCCAAAGCACCACAAGCAATCTGATGTACCCGACATATACCGGCTTGCAGCAAAGACCAAGGTTAGTGTAGTTATAAGTTAGTTTGTTTGCTTCTTGTTTTTTTTCTTCCCTTATATTTGGGAACTGAATTAGTGGCTGGAATCTTGCAGGGGGTTTTCATAAATCCGGCATTAGTGGAACCTTTCGGGCTTACATTGATTGAGGTGTGTTTTCATTCAATACCGCCTTTTTCTTTTTTCGTCATAAAATAAAATCTTGATCCAATTTTTGCTTATTATAATTCAGGCAGCAGCACATGGGCTTCCAATGGTGGCTACGAAAAATGGCGGGCCAGTTGACATTCATCGGTAAATATAATCTCTCTCATTTTCGATCTTACATTTATTTTGGTTGTGGTTGATGTGTGAAATTTAAACCTCTCTAAGTATCTTATTATCCTAGAAGACACGGAAGGGAAAAAAAAAACAAAAAAGAAGACAAATGAAACCTTTTGATGGAAACCTAATTATCCTTATTATCCTTAAGATTGTGGAGTAATCTTGGTTTTTTTTTTTTTTGGTTGATTTTAGGCCTTGAACAATGGTTTGCTCGTGGATCCCCATGATCAGCAAGAGATCGCCGCTGCTCTGCTCAAGTTGCTATCAGAAAAGAACTTATGGCATGACTGCAGAAAGAATGGTTGGAGGAACATACACCTCTTCTCATGGCCGGAACACTGCCGCACTTATTTAACTAGGGTAGCTGCCTGCCGCAGGAGGCACCCTCAATGGCAAACCGACACTCCTGGAGACGATATAGTTGCCGAAGAGTCTTTCAATGATTCGCTTAAAGACGTTCAAGATATGTCACTTAGGCTCTCAGTTGATGGCGAAAAGTCTTCCTTGAATGGATCTTTCGATGTCTCTTTGGTTGGTGCTGACCCCGAGCTGCAGGATCAAGTGAATCGAGTTTTAAGCAAGATAAAGAGACCAGCATCCAATCAGACTGACAACGATGGCGGAAATAAGCAGCTTGAGTATGTGCCAAGCAAGTATCCGTTGTTGAGGCGTAGGCGTAAGTTGATAGTAATAGCACTTGATTGTTACGACAGCAATGGAGCTCCTGACAAGATGATGATTCAGATAGTGCACGAGATAATTAAGGCTATCCGATTAGACCCTCAGATCGCAAGAGTCTCGGCTTTGCTTTATCACAGCTATGCCGGTATCAGAGACAATCGAGTTCTTGAAGTCCGGGAAGATTAAGGTAAATGAGTTTGATGTATTGATTTGCAGTAGCGGAAGTGAAGTATACTACCCTGGCAGTTATACAGAGGAAGATGGGAAGCTTTTTCCGGATCCAGATTATGCATCACATATCGACTACCGTTGGGGATGCGAAGGACTAAAGAAAACAATTTGGAAGATGTTGAATAGCCCGGACGGTAAGGGGGGTTTGAATCCGTCGTCTAGTCCGATTGAGGAAGATTTAGAATCCAGCAATGCACATTGCATCTCATACCGATTAAGGGATCCTAGTAAGGTAGATAAAGTTTATTAATCGGATGATTAAAATTATAAAAAGAGCTTGGTTTCATCTTGGAGTATACTTAAAGGTCATTGTTTTATGCAGGCAAGGAACGTGGATGACTTGAGGCAGAAGCTTAGGATGCGAGGGCTACGTTGCCACCCAATGTACTGCAGAAACTCGACGAGAATGCAAGTTATTCCTCTACTTGCATCTCGAGCGCAGGCACTAAGGTACGCTGTTTTT
The DNA here is from genome assembly GCA_025413025.1 of Ficus hispida. NCBI lineage: Eukaryota > Viridiplantae > Streptophyta > Magnoliopsida > Rosales > Moraceae > Ficus > Ficus hispida. Next base: position 7,134,473 of record CM046368.1, on the reverse strand, counting down.
AATCTGAGTTTTTCTTATAAGAGTTTGTATCAATGAGAGATGATATATACAAAATAAGTACACGGTTCGAATATGGGGGGCGTGTTCACAAACCTTTTACGTTTTTAACACCTTGACGGGAAGAATTCAGTATCTTATCAATCGAGTTCAAATTAGAGGTGATAGTTGGTTTATGTGGTTTACTAATCAGGAATTAGAATAATAGCAAATAGGTTTCGGAACTAAAATCTAGAATTTCATTGAAGTGTTTACTAATCTATTAAGGAATTAAGTTGTAGGAGGAATTAAATTCCTATTCTACTATTACTTTCCTAACTTTAATTCCTATTCTATTATTACTTTCCTAAGCAATTAGGTTAGGATAAAATTAGAGTGGTTAAAAAAATACCCTTATATAGAGTAAATCATTTGATTAAGGTTATGGTACATTTGGTAAGGAGCTTAGTTGGTTCCTATATTTAGGAAATCTAATTTGACTAGGTAGATAGAAGGTGGGAGATAAATTCTTCTATAAAGGAACTTAATATCTCGTCTGTAGGTGGAGCTCACCTCATTTAATTCCCAAAGACAAAAGTATAAACTGGAATTCAAATTATTGATTGTAAGCACACAACTACGAGTTTAATTTATGATTTAGAAGACCAATTTAAGAAAATGGCTTCTCACGTTGTCCGTACAAGGATTCTCGTCCTCGGTGTCGAAAGACTAGAAAATTTTGCCCCCGAAAGCTCCCCTCATAGACTTTCCAAATGGCTCATCTCAACCTTTTAAATTTTTTTTTACTGTTTTAGTGGGAAGTGGGCAAATCTTTATTTTAGCATATCCCTATTTAAAGCTTGTTGCTTTAGCCAGTGCACAATACAATCGCATACATTTAAAAAATAGCAACTTTACCCGCCACCTAAATACATCACATCAGTAAATGTAGGTAACTCATTTGAATTTGAACCAAAACTTTCGGCTCAAGACCCAACCAAAAGCTACCTATGTTTCTTCATGATCCTTTTCTGACATTAAAAGTCCGTCTAACTCATCGTGGCGGCCTGGGGGTGTCCACATCAAGATTCTCGAAAGATTTTTTTTTTTTTTTTTTTTAATTTTGACTTGTTATGTCAAAAATTCACGCCGGCACAGGTTTAAACCCGGGACAGGGTGGTAAAAACCGCGGCTTTTTTTGCTGTGTTGTCCTTGTAGGAACATGTACGAATACATTGGCGTAGGAATTAGTATACTTGCTGGTTTCTTATGGTTATAATGCAATCTTCTTTTTCTGTGAAAATGAGTACATAGACACTTAATTGTTGATTGAAATACTACTTAGTGGCATTCGGACTTTAGCTCATCTAGTAAGCTGCAAATGGAAAAAAAAAAAACAAAAAACAAGAAAAGTTATAAATTTTTGTTACTCTCAAGTAGTGGTTAATGATAAATTGTCCTTTCTAATTTTTAAGGTATTTGTTCGTGCGGTGGAGATTAAACGTGGCGAACATGTTTGTCTTCCTGGGCGAGAGCGGAGACACCGATTACGAAGAATTGATATCGGGGACTCACAAGACCATAATCATGAAAGGGGTGGCAGTAAATGGTTCAGAGGAGCTGCTGAGAACATTGGGAAGTTACGTAAAAGACGACATTGTCCCTCCGGAGAGCCCTCTTATCGCCTTTGTTGATGGGGGAGCATCAGCCAATGAGATTGCCAATGCTTTAAGGCAAGTCTCCAAGTCTGCCTCTGCTATGTGAAATGTCACACCCCACTCTCGCTCTCTCTCTATGTATATACATGTTTATATATCTATATATCTATTATTTTGTCCACTACAATATCTTACAGTATATGTATTTTTGACTCTTTCTAGTGGAAGGATTTATTTATTTATTTTATGCATTTTTCTGACGCGTGGTTTGCCATCGAAAAGTGAACCTGTCATGAAACGGCATCTTTGTTGTTGGAATTTTGTGTATCATCTTTTCAAGTTCATTAACGACATATTTATGAATAACTAACATTAAAAAAATAAATACGTAAAGTTGTTAGAGATTAAGAAGTAAATAGTTCTCACACAATAGAAGTAATCATAGTTAGAGTACAGGGATACATAAAAAGAAAAGTTTTAAATAATTTCGTAATAGAAGAGAAGAAGAAAAGACATCTTTATCGTTGTATCAATTTATTGATTCGTTTATTTTTTTTTCTTTCATTTTCTTGTTGGTAAATTAACCCGTCTCTTATGACTTCAGAGCATTATATATATTTTTTTGTAGGTAATTTACAGAAAAGCGGCTAGACTTTGAGATTATTTGACACAAATAAATACAATAATTTCTAACAAATGAAATGTGTAGCAATTTTATAAACCAAGAAAAATTTTTTTTCCCTCTAGCAATTCAAACCAAGAAACTTTTGTCACGCAGTTAGAAGGTCAAATTTCTTGTTGACCACTCATTGTTCGGAATTATTATGGAAGTATCGATTTGTTCTCAAATTTTGACTGATCTTATGTGATGAAGGGTGTAAAATTGGGATCGATACCGTGCGCTCCAAGCATGGGATTTGGTCGTTTGGGTTATGAGTCAAATAGATGGGCCCCATCGCCAACGTAAAGGGTCAAGGCCCATTGGCCAATTATCGTAAGAGCGCGTGAACATGCGCCTCTCTCAAAATTGGAATTTCATTAAGGAGAAAGAGCTAAATAATTTTTCTTTTTTTAAAGAAAAAGAAAGAGAAAGAGCTAATAATAACATTTCTTTTTGACACTTTAAAAGAGAATGTTCCGTCCAAATATTTGAATCATAAATTATGATTCTATTTTTGTTTTTTTTTCCCTAAAAATTTAACTTTAATTTTATTAGTTACATAGTTTTATAATTAAAACTTTAAAAATCTATAACTTTATATATATAAATATAAATGAGATTTTTTTTTAAATTACATAGAATTTCAATACGAACAAAACAAGTTTCATATTGATATATATTTTTTTATAAACACATTTTAAGTTTTTTCACATTTTAACTCTAGCAATTCAAATGCTTTACTAAACGTACAATTTAATTCAAACCCAAATACAAGAATCCAAACCTCAACACCAAACGCATGCTATCAATTTTATAATATTGAATAGTATATTTACTAATAGATAATTTGTTTATGATGCTAATTTATTCATCTTAGATATTGAGTTAATTTAGAGGTTGTACGAGGACAGTTGGAAAATGAGTTTTGTAGATATTTTTATTAGAATTGTGTTAAGTTTTAAAAATGTACTATTGGTTTAAAAAATTGCTTAGAGTGAATAAGTATAAAATATGTGGTTAGAGGCATAGCTTAATGGAAATATCACACTTAACTCCGTGTAAAAAATATACAGAGTTTGAATCCCCCATCACAGGGTTAAAAAATATGTAAAATCTTGAAATATATTAGGAAAAAATTATTAATATGAATCTTGTTTCATTCAAATTTTATGTAATTAAAAAAAATAATAATAATAATTTCATTTCTATTTGAGATAATAAAGTTATGGATTTTTAAAATTAGAGTTGACTGTAAACATCTCTTAAAATTTTATTGGAAACTCAAAATTCCTCCAAATGCATATTTGGAAACTAGATAGCAAAATATCGTTTGTAGACATCCCAAAACACCCTTTTAAACCACATTACAACTTCATAAAAATTAAAACCAAATAAGTAATTAGTCAAAAAAAAAAACATTATTACATGTATAACCTAACGATAATATCATATATGACTTTACCTAAAGATATATAATTCAAATCCTCTAAGTTTTAAAGAAAATGGTTATTTATGTTTTTATACCTTATCTTTTACTTTTATTTAAAAAGCATATATTGATTTTGAAGTTTTACATTTTTATAGCCCAGATTTCAATTAAGAAACAAATTTATACATTTGTTATGTGAGTACTTAACTTTGATCTAACAGACCCAAAATATGCTTAAAAAAACTAATATTTAGATTATTCACCTTCTGAATCATGTGTTTTGCTTTTACTCAAAATATATACCTTACATTTTAAATGTAATGTATTTTTTGGTCATTATATTTGTAACAACTAGACTTTTTGAACCGTTAACTAACTTACTTATTCTTAATTTATCTAATATTAAAACTTGTTTATATTTGATTCAAAAAATACATAACTTTTTTTTTTTACTTTTTAAAACAAATCATACTTGTACTTAAAGAATTAAATATGCTAAAATTTTAATTGAGTAAATTAAAATTTTTAGATAATGAATATCATATTCAAATTCATACTTTATAATATTTAAAAAACTATAATATTATGTGAGTTAAAAGAAAAGATTCTAAAGTTTTTTTTCTCGTAATATACTCCTAATAGTTTAGTAGTACCGAAATATTAAAACATAGTTATAAAAATAATCGATACAAAATAATTTAAGAAGTCTAAATGCAGAAACTAAATTAATGGCGGTATCCCACTCCCTTCCTTCATCGCCTCCACACTGCTTCACCAGTCCAGGAAACATTTAAGTGGCGGGCTGTTTACCCACGTTACCTATAGTACGAACACACACTTATGGGCTTTTGCTCAGCAAGTACAAATTATAACTTACAAAATATTTTCATAGATCATATCATCACACATCAGAATATGAATGTTTAAAATGCATGTGATCTATATGTGTTCAATTATGCTTTATTATATAAATATCTTGTCTACTTAAAGCCCTTGTGTCGTACTCATATAAGCGCAACCAATGAAGAGTTGGGAGAGTGACTCTCCAACAAACTCCAAGCTTATAACTTATAATTTTTGTTCTTATCATATCCTCTCACTTATTGGAAGTTGATACGACACTTAATCTTATATTTCGTTAGCATCATTCTTATTAATTGTAACAATATGTAGATTTACATATCACTATGCATCTATTATTATGACATAAATATTTATGAGGCATGTCGATCAGATTAGTGCAAGAGATATTATATAAAAATCTTGTCTAGTTAAGGCCCTTGTGTCATACCCATATGCGCGCAACCAATGGGGAATTGGGATAACGACTCTCTAACAACCTCCAAGGTCATAACTTATAACTTTCGTTCTTATCATATTCTCTCATTTATTGGAGGTTGGTACGACATTTAATCCTATATTTCATTAGCATCATTCTTATTAATTATAACAATGTATAATTCACTAGGGCTGGCAATACGGTTCGCGACACGAATTTCGAGGGTTCGGGTTGGGAAAAATAGGGGCGGGTTAAATTCGGGTGACCTGAATTGGACACGGGGAAAAACAGGTTGTATTCTGGTTAGACTCGTAGAACTCGAACGCGACCTGTTTTTCATGCGGGTCAATTTTTTTGTCAATTTCGTATCAATTTTGGGTCTGACCCGAACACGACCGGGTCCAATCCGAAAAAATGTTTGATATGCTTTAAAAATAAAAATTAAAAAAACCGAGTTAAGTTCGTGTCACGGGTTCAGTTCGTGTTGCGGGTTAAGTTCGAGTTACATGTCAAGTTCGATTTGTGTTGTGTCAATTTGTTACGGGTCCGTGTCGTGTTCATGTTGCGGTTTGAAGAAATTTTCGTGTCACGGGTCGTGTTCGGGTTGGGAAAGAAAAAAATCGACATGACTCTAATACGATACGAATTCGACACGTGACATGAATTACCACCTCTAAGATTTACATGTTACTATGCATCTATAATTATGATATAAATATATATGAGACAAGTCGATCAGATTAGTGCAAGATAAATTATGCACGTTAAATACTTAATCAAAACAGTACATATAACTCATATATTCATTACATTATCAAAGCAAATCATAGCATACATAGAATATTAACAAGTAAAATATTTTGTTTCATGTTATAGATGAGATTTGTACTTACTCGTCTTATATGCTTAAACTTTCGGAATTGTAACTCTTACTCTGTAAGTTCAGAGAATTATCCTGATTTAACAATACCTCGTCATTAAAGTAAATCGTGGTTATTATTTATATTTTAAAATTAAGGTAAACTTAATTTACTTGCATCATAATTAATTTTAATAATTAATTCATATTAATTATCAAGTGTTAAACAAATTTTTATTTATTTATTTAATTTAATTTTTCATTTTATTGATTCATTAATCAATTAATTAATGAATAGGTAGTAAATTACATATTTTTTTATTGACTATTTAATAATTATATCATTAAAAATTAATTAGGTTACTTAAATATACTCTCTCATATTATAATTATCAATTACTAATTATTATATTAATAATTAATAATTAGATTATACTGATAAATAATTTTTAATTAATCTCTTATCAATCATTCATTATTATATTAAGGGTTAATTTCACTTTTAGCACCTCTGAAAAAAATAATATTAAAAACAGCAGCATTTTTTGTTCTATTCAATTTCAGCACTTACCGTGGGGCCCAGTAGCATTTAATGTATATCAAAGTACAGGATTACCCTCATCTCCTACCCACGAAATTTTTAAGTCGAACTATTTTCACTATTTTTTAGCGGTGGTCATATCCATTATGACCATCCGGTCACAACCATTATGACCAGTGTTTTTTTTTATAATTAAATTTAATTTTTTTTATGTCGAACTATTTCACTATTTTTTAGCGGTGGTCATATCCATTATGACCATCCGGTCACAACCATTATGACCAGTGTTTTTTTTATAATTAAATTTAATTTTTTTTATGTCGAACTATTTCACTATTTTTTAGCGGTGGTCATATCCATTATGACCATCCGGTCACAACCATTATGACCAGTGTTTTTTTTTATAATTAAATTTAATTTTTTTAAAGTCGAACTATTTCAATATTTTTTAGCGGTGGTCATATCCATTATGACCACCCGGTCACAACCATTATGACCAGTTTTTTTTTTTTTTTTAATTTTTTTTTCCGAAATTTTTTGTCGAACTATTTTTTAGCGGTGGTCATATTCATTATGACCACCCGGTCACAACCATTATGACCAGTTTTTTTTTTATTAAAAATTTTTTTTTTTCGAAATTTTTGTCGAACTATTTTTTAGCGGTGGTCATTTCCATTATGACCACCCGGTCACAACCATTATGACCATTTTTTTTTATAATTAAATTTAATTTTTTTTAAGTCGAACTATTTCAATATTTTTTAGCGGTGGTCATATCCATTATGACCACCCGGTCACAACCATTATGACCAGTTTTTTTTTTTTTTTTAAATTTTTTTTTCGAAATTTTTTGTCGAACTATTTTTTAGCGGTGGTCATATTCATTATGACCACCAGGTCACAACCATTATGACCAGTTTTTTTTTTTATTAAAAAATTTTTTTTTTCGAAATTTTTGTCGAACTATGTTTTAGCGGTGGTCATTTCCATTATGACCATCCGGTCACAACCATTATGACCATTTTTTTTAATAATTAAATTTAATTTTTTTTAAGTCGAACTATTTCAATATTTTTTAGCGGTGGTCATATCCATTATGACCACCCGGTCACAACCATTATGACCAGTTTTTTTTTTTTAAATTTTTTTTTTCGAAATTTTTTGTCGAACTATTTTTTAGCGGTGGTCATTTCCATTATGACCACCCGGTCACAACCATTATGACCAGTTTTTTTTGTGTTTTTTTGAAACAGTTTGATGAAATCCATTTGGACTCGTTCTGTTTTCATGAATGTGAAACAGGGGCAATACATTTCACAATGGTTAATAATAAAACGCGGTTTGCATGGATTAATTTAACCCTTACTCTTGAAATTGTGCAGGGTATTACACTATGACATATAAAATTAAGAAAAAATTTTAGAAAAATACAATTAATGGGAATGTGTTAAATGAAAAAATAGTATATGTATCAGGCGAAATCCTTGTCGACGTCGTCATCACTTTTGTAATTTCCTTCAATTTTCCGGTTGGCATGCATCCACAAGTAACATGCTAGCCACTCCCGAAATAGCCTCATCCGTCCACCTATTACCCAATAATTGACGTCCCTCCCTTCTATTAAGCATTCAGCAAATTTTATGGTAAACACTCCACAGTCACCCCTGTTGAACAAATGACAAAGATAATTAATTTTCACTTCAACTTTTGAATGCAGTATACAAGGGAGAAATGGTGTTTTTCTTGCACTCACCCATTGGATTGTTGAGGGATGTCTTTCATTATGTTGATTGGTAATGGGTTAGTTCCAGCAGGTTCTCTTGGTTTGAATTGATACAAATCTAAGCGTTCAGCCAGCAATGGAATGAATATTGATAAACATTCCATGCCTGCTCGGACCTTGACATTGTGACCGCCTTCATGCTGCAGAGAGTCGTACACGTCAATGTTAAGTTATTGGCAAAAGAATGTTCTCCAATGCTGACGTCGACACTATTCTCGTTTGATTTACGAGCATCACCCCCAACATTCAATTCGTCAACATGAGGTGGAAGTTGAGGGCAACGAGTAATAGGAGTTGAAATTCTCAGATTTCTCTCATCAGCAATTTGCATGGCCTCATCACTCTGTGCACCCACTCTGGAGAATTGGCCGTCTATGTGGTTGCTTTCACCCAGCTCCGGTGGCGTGACGTCAGCCGCAGTATCATCCAAAACGTCGACGGTAATAGGAAATTTACTAAGCACATGAACATCCTTCTTCTTCAATTGTATATAGAATTTAACGTCATCATCACACTGTATCCTGACAAGAGGCATACTAGGGTGAACACCGTATCGCATGACTATAGTATTGGTTGGGACCCTCATACCGATTGCCCGTCTGACCAACTCAATAAGACCTCCGTATGTTGCCGTCTCGGGCACCAATATTCCCTTCATTTCTCCACCGATGTAACTCAATGTGCCATCCCATCGACCATTATACTTGATGAAAACACAAACGTCCTCCATTTACTGTAAAACTACAAACAATTTTCCTGTCAAAGGGTTAAATACAAATTTCAAAAATGAGGAACAGTTAAGAAGCAAGGTAGGATGGCTTATGTCGTAGATCTGGTCCACGGAAACGGAGTTGACGCAGATCTGGCAGATTCGGCCGGATTAACAGAGTGAAACAAGATGTGGAAGGATTTTTAATACTGGGAGACAGTTTCGATCAATAGGTAATGGTCCACGGATGATTCGCGAGGATTGGGTGGGAGAAAATCAACGAAACTAGAGACGAAAAATTAAAATTTTCTATGTTCAGTTGGTTATATACTGTCGCTATGGATGTGGAGGGAATGGAGTGAGGATGGCGGGCTAGGACAAAAATTTTCAACTTAGGGTTGGCTGAGGGCATATATGACTTTATACATACCCAAAAATTGTATGGTGACGTGGCAAAAAAAAAATGGTCATAATGGTTGTGACCGGGTGGTCATAATGGAAATGACCACCGCTAAAAAATAGTTCGACAAAAATTTCGAAAAAATTTAAAAAAAAAAAATGGTCATAATGGTTGTGACCGGGTGGTCATAATGGAAATGACCACCGCTAAAAAATAGTTCGACAAAAATCTCGAAAAAAAAAATTAAAAAAAAAAAAAACTGGTCATAATGGTTGTGACCGGGTGGTCATAATGGAAATGACCACCGCTAAAAAATAGTTCGACAAAAATCTCGAAAAAAAAATGGTCATAATGGTTGTGACCGGGTGGTCATAATGGAAATGACCACCGCTAAAAAATAGTTCGACAAAATTTTCGAAAAAAAAGATTTAATTATAAAAAAAAAACTGGTCATAATGGTTGTGACCGGGTGGTCATAATGGAAATGACCACCGCTAAAAATAGTGAAATAGTTCGACATAAAAAAATTAAATTTTTAATAAAAAAAAACTGGTCATAATGGTTGTGACCGGGTGGTCATAATGGAAATGACCACCGCTAAAAAATAGTGAAAATAGTTCGACTTAAAAAAGGGGTGGTCATAATGGTTGTGACCGGGTGGTCATTATGGATATGACCATCGCTAAATAATAGGGAAAAAAGTTCGACAACAAACAATTTTAATTATATAAAACAAAAGCGTGGTCATAATGGTTGTGACCGGGTGGTCATAATGGTTGTGACCATAGCTAAATAATAGTTAAAAAAGTTCTTTTAAAATAAAACAAACGAAAATTTTTAATGTTTTAAAATAAAAATTAAAAGAACTGGTCATTACGTTTATGACAAGGCGGTTATAATGGTTATGACCATTGATAAAAAATAGTAAAAAATTTAAAATTCGAAAAAAAAGCCAGGTTATGGTCATAACGGTTATGACCATAACGGTTATGACCGGGTGGTCATAATGGTTATGACCTTTACTTAAAAATGACAAAAAGTTATAATTTAAAAAAAAAGAAACTTTCGATGGAAGTTTCTCTCTGTACATGAAAGTTTCTCTCTGTAAATGGAAGTTTCTCTTTTTACATGGAAGTTTATCTATATTATATGAAGCTTCGGGTTTCAAAATGGGTGGGGGGGCTAGGCGGAAATAAGTTTTCAGTTTTCTCTCTCTAGATTTCAGTTTTCTCTCTCTAAACCACTGTATATGGTGGTTTGAAAAAAAAAAACTTTTTTCGGCCATGCGAGGGAGAGAGATTATTTCGTGGGTAGGAGATGAGGGTAATCCTGTACTTTGATATACATTAAATGCTACTGGGCCCCACGGTAAGTGCTGAAATTGAATAGAACAAAAAGTGCTGCTGTTTTTAATATTATTTTTTTCAGAGGTGCTAAAAGTGAAATTAACCCTTATATTAATAATCAATGATTAATTAATCTCTAATCAATTACACATTATAATTATGTAATTACTCAACATAATACTATTGTTTACACAACTAATAATCACTTGTTAGCTCTTATAATTAATTAATTATTAATTAACTTTCTTAACATAAATATATTTTGTTATATATTTATTAGTTTAATAATTTATTTCTTAATTATTTAATTAATCTACAGCGCATTGGTAACAAGGAGTCACTTAAGTGTTTACCTATAAGTGGGTTGTCTTCTATTTAGCATTAGGCTTGTAAGTCCCAATCTCATTAACTGTGGTCATTAAGTTGGGTTAAGGTAGTCTTTTGGTGTATGTCCAGTAATCTTCTAAATTACTTTATCTTAGCTCATCTAAAAACTTGTGATTCAACTTTACAAAGTTAGAGTTTTTTAAATTTATTTGATCGTACACTGACTACAAACTTATTTCATCAATATTTTATGTCCATATGTTATGACTTACTCTTATGTCACATGTTTAATGTTTAATCGTTTTGTTGATGTGAGATCTTAAATTATAAGATTTATTTAAATTTGAGTATAATTTCGTTTTGAACACTTGATAATTCATTGGAAAGCTTAAAATATCTAGTCGCTGCCCTTATAATTTGTTTTTAAAGATTTCAAGGGTTTCAAATATTAATATGAACGTTTTCTTTAGTGTCTCACAATAAAATCTCAATTTTACCAGCTTGCAATATAATTTTATATGATTTATTAAAATTTATGTACACATCCATTTTAAAACATATGATAGCTCATTGTAAAGCATAGGATGCCTACTTTACAACCATTACATTATTTTCTTCGGTTTTTGAGCTTTTCATGGCGTAAAATTATGTTATGCTACTATTGATCTTACTTATTTACCATATGCCCAAGTTTGTAGTTAATTTAAAAAAATCATAAAAATTCACTCACAAGTCTAAATAAGATTAAAAAAAAATGTCATTGGAAAGCTTATAATGTCTACTTTATACACTAAAAATAGTTTTACAAACAA
>CM046368.1:7035791-7122593 GCA_025413025.1 Ficus hispida | reverse complement strand
AGAGTCTCCGGCTTTGCTTTATCTACAGCTATGCCGGTATCAGAGACAATAGAGTTCTTGAAGTCCGGGAAGATTAAGGTAAACGAGTTTGATGTATTGATTTGCAGTAGCGGAAGTGAAGTATACTACCCTGGCAGTTATACAGAGGAAGATGGGAAGCTTTTCCCGGATCCAGATTATGCATCACATATCGACTACCGTTGGGGATGCGAAGGACTAAAGAAAACAATTTGGAAGATGTTGAATAGCCCGGACGGTAAGGGGGGTTTGAATCCGTCGTCTAGTCCGATTGAGGAAGATTTAGAATCCAGCAATGCACATTGCATCTCATACCGATTAAGGGATCCTAGTAAGGTAGATAAAGTTTATTAATCGGATGATTAAAATTATAAAAAGAGCTTGGTTTCATCTTGGAGTATACTTAAAGGTCATTGTTTTATGCAGGCAAGGAACGTGGATGACTTGAGGCAGAAGCTTAGGATGCGAGGGCTACGTTGCCACCCAATGTACTGCAGAAACTCGACGAGAATGCAAGTTATTCCTCTACTTGCATCTCGAGCGCAGGCACTAAGGTACGCTGTTTTTAATCTGAGTTTTTCTTATAAGAGTTTGTATCAATGAGAGATGATATATACAAAATAAGTACACGGTTCGAATATGGGGGGCGTGTTCACAAAACCTTTTACGTTTTTAACACCTTGACGGGAAGAATTCAGTATCTTATCAATCGAGTTCAAATTAGAGGTTATAGTTGGTTTAAGTGTGTTTACTAATCAGGAATTAGAATAATAGCAAATAGGTTTCGGAACTAAAATCTAGAATTTCATTGAAGTGTTTACTAATCTATTAAGGAATTAAGTTGTAGGAGGAATTAAATTCCTATTCTACTATATACTTTCCTAACTTCAATTCCTATTCTATTATCTACTTTCCTAAGCAATTAGGTTAGGATAAAATTAGAGTGGTTAAAAAAAATACCCTTATATAGAGTAAATCATTTGATTAAGGTTATGGTACATTTGGTAAGGAGCTTAGTTGGTTCCTATATTTAGGAAATCTAATTTGACTAGGTAGATAGAAGGTGGGAGATAAATTCTTCTATAAAGGAACTTAATATCTCGTCTGTAGGTGGAGCTCACCTCATTTAATTCCCAAAGACAAAAGTATAAACCGGAATTCAAAGTTATTGATTGTAAGCACACGACTACGAGTTTAATTTATGATTTAGAATACCAATTTAAGAAAATGGCTTCTGACGTTGTCCATACAAGGATTCTCGTCCTCGGTGTCGAAAGAATAGAAAATTTTGCCCCCGAAAGCTCCCCTCATAAACTTTCCAAATGGCTCATCTCAACCTTTTTAAATTTTTTACTGTTTTAGTGGGAAGTGGGCAAATCTATATTTTAGCATATCCCTATTTAAAGCTTGTTGCTTTAGCCAGTGCACAATACAATCGCATACATTTAAAAAATAGCAACTTTACCCGCCACCTAAATACATCACATCAGTAAATGTTAGGTAACTCATTTGAATTTGAGCCAAAACTTTCGGCTCAAACCAAAAGCTACCTATGTTTCTACATGATCCTTTTCTGATATTGAAAAGCCCGTCTTTACTCATCGTGGCGGCCTGGGGGTGTCCACATCAAGATTCTTGAAAGTTTTTTTTTTTTTAATTTTTTTTAATTTTGACTTGTTATGTCAAAAATTCACGCCGGCAAAGGTTTAAACCCGGGACAGGGTGGTAAAAGCTGCGGCTTTTTTTGCTGTGTTGTCCTTGTAGGAACATGTACGAGTACATTGGCGTAGGAAATAGTATACTTGCTGGTTTCTTATGGTTATAATGCAATCTTCTTTTTTTGTGAAAATGAGTACAAAGACACTTAAATTGTTGATTGAAATACTATTTAGTCGCATTCGGACTTTAGCTCATCTAGCAAAAACAAAAAAACAAGAAAAGTTGTCAATTTTTGTTACTCTCAAGTAGTGGTTAATGAAATATTGTCCTTTGTAATTTTTAAGGTATTTGTTCGTGCGGTGGAGATTAAACGTGGCGAACATGTTTGTCTTCCTGGGCGAGAGCGGAGACACCGATTACGAAGAATTGATATCGGGGACTCACAAGACCATAATCATGAAAGGGGTGGCAGTAAATGGTTCAGAGGAGCTGCTGAGAACATTGGGAAGTTACGTAAAAGACGACATTGTCCCTCCGGAGAGCCCTCTTATCGCCTTTGTTGATGGGGGAGCATCAGCCAATGAGATTGCCAATGCTTTAAGGCAAGTCTCCAAGTCTGCCTCTGCTATGTGAAATGTCGCACCCCACTCTCGCTCTCTCTCTATGTATATACATATTTATATATCTATATATCTATTATTTTGTCCACTACAATATCTTACAGTATATGTATTTTTGACTCTTTCTAGTGGAAGGATTTATTTATTTATTTTATGCATTTTTCTGATGCGTGGTTTGCCATCGAAAAGTGAACCTGTCATGATACGGCATTTTTGTTGTTGGAATTTTGTGTATGGAATTTTGTGTATCAACTTTTCAAGTTCATTAACGACATATTTATGAATAACTAACATTAGAAAAAATAAATAAGTAAAGTTGTTAGAGACTAAGAAGTAAATACTTCTCACACAATAGAAGTAATCGTAGTTAAGAGTAGGGATATATAAAAAGAAAAGTTTTAAATAATTTCGTAATAAAAAAGAAGAAGAAAAGACATCTTTATCGCTGTGTCAATTTATTGATTCGTTTATTTTTTTTCCTTTCATTTTCTTGTTGGTAAATTAACCCGTCTCTTATGACTTCGGAGCATTATATATTTTTTTTCGTAGGTAATTTGCAGAAAAGCGGCTAGACTTTGAGATTGTTTGACACAAATAAATACAATAATTTCTAACAAATGAAATGTGTAGCAATTTTATAAACCAAGAAACATTTTTTTTTCCTCTAGCAAATCAAACCAAGAAACTTTTGTCACGCAGTTAAAAGGTCAAATTTCTTGTTGACCACTCATTGTTCGGAATTATTATGGAAGTATCGATTTGTTCTCAATTTTTGACTGATCTTATGTGATGAAGGGTGTAAAATTGGGATCGATACCGTGCGCTCCAAGCATGGGATTTGGTCGTTTGGGTTATGAGTCAAATAGATGGGCCCCATCGCCAACGTAAAGGGTCAAGGCCCATTGGCCAATTATCGTAAGAGCGCGTGAACATGCGCATCTCTCAAAATTGGAATTTCATTAAGGAGAAAGAGCTAAATAATTTTTTTTTTTTTTTTAAGAAAAAGAAAGAGAAAGAGCTAATAATAACATTTCTTTTTGACACTTTAAAAGAGAATGTTCCGTCCAAATATTTGAATCATAAATTATGATTCTATTTTTGTTTTTTTTCCCCTAAAAATTTAACTTTAATTTTATTATTTACATAGTTTTATAACTAAAACTTTAAAAATCTATAACTTTATATATATAAATATAAATGAGATTTTTTTTTTAAATTACATAGAATTTCAATACGAACAAAACAAGTTTCATATTGATATGTATTTTTTTATAAACACATTTTAAGTTTTTTCACATTTTAACTCTAGCAATTCAAATGCTTTACTAAACGTACAATTTAATTCAAACCCAAATACAAGAATCCAAACCTCAGGGTTAAAAAAATATGTAAAATCTTGAAATATATTAGGAAAAAATTATTAATATGAATCTTGTTTCATTCAAATTCTATGTAATTAAAAAAAAATAATAATAATAATTTCATTTCTATTTGAGATAATAAAGTTATGGATTTTTAAAATTAGAGTTGACTATAAACATCTTTTAAAATTTTATTGGAAACTCAAAATTCCTCCAAATGCATATTTGGAAACTAGATAGCAAAATATCGTTTGTAGACATCCCAAAACACCCTTTTAAACCACATTACAACTTCATAAAAATTAAAACCAAATAAGTAATTAGCCAAAAAAAAACATTATTATAGGTATAACCTAACGATAATATCATATATGACTTTACCTAAAGATACATAATTCAAATCCTCTAAGTTTTAAAGAAAAGGGTTATTTATGTTTTTATACCTTATCTTTTACTTTTATTTAAAAAGCATATATTGTATTTTGAAGTTTTACATTTTTATAGCCCAGATTTCAATTAAGAAACAAATTTATACATTTGTTATGTGAGTACTTAACTTTGATCTAACAGACCCAAAATACGCTTAAAAAAACTAATATTTAGATTATTCACCTTCTGAATCATGTGTTTTGCTTTTACTCAAAATATATACCTTACATTTTAAATGTAATGTATTTTTTGGTCATTATATTTGTAACAACTAGACTTTTTGAACCGTTAACTAACTTACTTATTCTTAATTTATCTAATCTTAAAACTTGTTTATATTTGATTCAAAAAATACATAATTTTTTTTTTTACTTTTTAAAACAAATCATACTTGTACTTAAAGAATTAAATATGCTAAAATTTTAATTGAGTAAATTAAAATTTTTAGATAATAAATATCATATTCAAATTCATACTTTATAATAATTAAAAAACTATAATATTATGTGAGTTAAAAGAAAAGATTCTAAAGTTTTTTTTTCTCGTAATATACTCCTAATAGTTTAGTAGTACCGAAATATTAAAACATAGTTATAAAAATAATCGATACAAAATAATTTAAGAAGTCTAAATGCAGAAACTAAATTAATGGCGGTATCCCACTCCCTTCTTTCATCGCCTCCACACTGCTTCACCAGTCCAGGAAACATTTAAGTGGCGGGCTGTTTACCCACGTTACCTATAGTACGAACACACACTTATGAGCTTTTGCTCAGCAAGTACAAATTATAACTTACAAAATATTTTCATAGATCATATCATTACACATCAGAATATGAATGTTTAAAATGCATGTGATCTATATGTGTTCAATTATGCTTTATTATATAAATATCTTGTCTACTTAAAGCCCTTGTGTCGTACTCATATAAGCGCAACCAATGAAGAGTTGGGAGAGTGACTCTCCAACAAACTCCAAGCTTATAACTTATAATTTTTGTTCTTATCATATCCTCTCACTTATTGGAAGTTGATACGACACTTAATCTTATATTTCGTTAGCATCATTCTTATTAATTGTAACAATATGTAGATTTACATATCACTATGCATCTATCATTATGACATAAATATTTATGAGGCATGTCGATCAGATTAGTGCAAGAGATATTATATAAAAATCTTGTCTACTTAAGGCCTTTGTGTCATACCCATATGCGCGCAACCAATGGGGAATTGTGATAACGACTTTCTAACAACCTCCAAGGTCATAACTTATAACTTTCGTTCTTAACATATTCTCTCATTTATTGGAGGTTGGTACGACACTTAATCCTATATTTCGTTAGCATCATTCTTATTAATTATAACAATATATAGATTCACTAGGGCTGGCAATACGGTTCGCGACACGATGACACGATTCTAAAATGACACGAATTTCGAGGGTTCGGGTTGGGAAAAATAGGGGCGGGTTAAATTCGGGTGACCTGAATTGGACACAGGGAAAAACAGGTTGTATTCTGGTTAGACTCGTAGAACTCGAACACGACCTGTTTTTCATGCGGGTCAATTTTTTGTCAATTTCATATCAATTTTGGGTCTGACCCGAACACGACCGGGTCCAATCCGAAAAAATGTTTGATATGCTTTAAAAATAAAAATTAAAAAAACCGGGTTAAGTTCGTGTCACGGGTTCAGTTCGTGTTGCGGGTTAAGTTCGAGTTACATGTCAAGTTCGATTTGTGTTGTGTCAATTTGTTACGGGTCCGTGTCGTGTTCATGTTGCGGTTTGAAGAAATTTTCGTGTCACGGGTCGTGTTCGGGTTGGGAAAGAAAAAAATCGACATGGCTCTAATACGATACGAATTCGACACGTGACATGAATTACCACCTCTAAGATTTACATGTTACTATGCATCTATAATTATGACATAAATATATATGAGACAAGTCGATCAGATTAGTACAAGATAAATTATGCACGTTAAATACTTAATCAAAACAGTACATATAACTCATATATTCATTACATTATCAAAGCAAATCATAGCATACATATAATATTAACAAGTAAAATATTTTGTTTCATGTTATAGATGAGATTTGTACTTACTCGTCTTATATGCTTAAACTTTCGGAATTGTAACTCTTACTCTGTAAGTTCAGAGAATTATCCTGATTTAACAATACCTCGTCATTAAAGTAAATCGTGATTATTATTTATATTTTTAAAATTAAGGTAAACTTAATTTACTTGCATCATAATTAATTTTAATAATTAATTCATATTAATTATCAAGTGTTAAACAAATTTTTATTTATTTATTTTATTTTATTTTTCATTTTATTGATTCATTAATCAATTAATTAATGAATAGGTAGTAAATTACATATTTTTTTATTGACTATTTAATAATTATATCATTAAAAATTAATTAGGTTACTTAAATATACTCTCTCATATTATAATTATCAATTACTAATTATTATATTAATAATTAATAATTAGATTATACTGATAAATAATTTTTAATTAATCTCTTATCAATCATTCATTATTATATTAATAATCAATGATTAATTAATCTCTAATTAATTACACATTATAATTATGTAATTACTCAACATAATACTATTGTTTACACAACTAATAATCACTTATTAGCTCTTATAATTAATTAATTATTAATTAACTTTCTTAACATAAATATATTTTGTTATATATTTATTAGTTTAATAATTTATTTCTTAATTATTTAATTAATCTACAGCGCCTTGGTAACAAGGAGTCACTTAAGTGTTTACCTATAAGTGGGTTTTCTTCTATTTAGCATTAGGCTTGTAAGTCCCAATCTCATTAACTGTGGTCATTAAGTTGGGTTAAGGTAGTCTTTTGGTGTATGTCCAGTAATCTTCTAAATTACTTTATCTTAGCTCATCTAAAAACTTGTGATTCAACTTTACAAAGTTAGAGTTTTTTATATTTATTTGATCGTACACTGACTACAAACTTATTTCATCAATATTTTATGTCCATATGTTATGACTTACTCTTATGTCACATGTTTAATGTTTAATCGTTTTGTTGGTGTGAGATCTTAAATTGTAAGATTTATTTAAATTTGAGTATAATTTCGTTTTGAACACTTAATAATTCATTGGAAAGCTTAAAATATCTAGTCGCTGCCCTTATAATTTGTTTTTAAAGATTTCAAGGGTTTCAAATATTAATATGAACGTTTTCTTTAGTGTCTCACAATAAAATCTCAATTTTACCAGCTTGCAATATAATTTTATATGATTTATTAAAATTTATGTACACATCCATTTTAAAACATATGATAGCTCATTGTAAAGCATAGGATGCCTACTTTACAACCATTACATTATTTTCTTCGGTTTTTGAGCTTTTCATGGCGTAAAATTATGTTATGCTACTATTGATCTTACTTATTTACCATATGCCCAAGTTTGTAGTTAATTTAAAAAAATCATAAAAATTCACTCACAAGTCTAAATAAGATTAAAAAAAAAATGTCATTGGAAAGCTTATAATGTCTACTTTATACACTAAAAATAGTTTTACAAACAATTATGGTTTACTAACCCAAAACATATAAATCCCGTGACTAGTACAGGGTTTCAGCAAAACCTCTTTGTTCGTAGTGTTAAATTGTAAAATTCACAAAATATTGCATAATTATCCCTTTGTGGCGCAAGATAACATATTGGAAAACTGAAAGAATCTAGTTTTTAGATCTATAATATATAATCCAAAATGTTGAGTTTTAGGGGTTCAGAGTTCATAAAATTCATGGCTATACTATACCGAAAGGGGTTCTTTTTCTTTCTAGTTTTGTGTCACAGATTCAAATGCACATAACTTGATACATACATAAGTAAACTAAGTGATTACAAAGTCCAAATTGAAGCTTATTCTCTATAGAATCTTACTATATAATTTATTTTTCATACCAAAGTTTTTAACCCATGCCATATTATCACAATTACCACAAGCTCTAATAAAGTTAGAAGATCTTACCAAAATACTCCATGGATCCTCTAAGACCTCGGATCTCCAAAATTCTTCTCAAAATCTTTTTCTAGGTAAGAAGAAGTCTAACATTAAGATTCTAACTATATCACATGCTTTAGTTCTCCAAAAATGATCAAAATACAAAGAGAACCTCTTGGTTACCTCTAGTAATACGTCGTCTAACTCCACTTCACATATTTTTAAACTTAGTAATAGTGTAGCTTGGAGCTTGAAAATGGAGGAAAAATGGTGCTAGATGGGTCTTGGAGATGACGGATAGTGTTGATAGGGGTTTTGGGGCTTGGTGGAGGCTAAAAAAGAGGTTTTTTGAGCTTAAACTTTATAAGAATAAAGTGAGATGCTAGGGGCTCATGTTCAGTCAATATATGCTCTGAAAAAGGGCTGTCTTTTGAGGGGTAAAAGTGAAAAATATTGGCTGATATCCACCTTGCATTGTCGCCACTATGAGGGAGGGAGTTGGTTTGGTGTTATACTAAGTGGAAGATAAATGATCCCTTTCAATTTGTACCCATGTGTCATATTCAAGTACTTGCCTTACCTAAACAAACCATGCAATCTCTTACTTGGTTTGCATGCATGCACAACATGCCATTTTTTTCATTTGTTCAAATTTCTTCTTATTTTTTACCACAACAATCCGGATCTCCCTCTCAATTTTCCATTTTTTTTTCTTTCTCCTAAATTTTCAACCATTGATCAAAGATTATCGTTTTTGATCCCACCCATTGGATCCTCCACTATACTAATCCTTGACCTAAGCTTTTATTAGTCACTTAAAATCCAAATCTTTGCCATTGATTTACCTAGGATCCCTTCACATAAAATCTACATCATTAATTTCAAATCCAATCATAACCTTGATCAATCATCCAACATTCATTTCCTATACATGTGACGCATTTAATTTCTCAATCATATCGTCAATACTTAAATATTGATATGATCAAAATAAGTACTAAAGTCATCAGATTGACCTACTGATAGAAATTGTGAATCATTCTCAAAAATTGACATTGATGCCTATAATATGACATAATAAATTTTTGTATAAATTTATATGTTGTTCGATATATTTTCTATGTATCTATAATTTCTCATTTAAAAAGAGGAATTCAATATTGTTAGAGCATCAAATTATCATATAGATAATACATATAAAATTATTCATATTCTTAAAATTTGATGTTCATTAAAATAATATTATAAATATATCAATGAATAAAATTAATGATAATAATTCATGAAATCGAGTTTATGAATTTTTAGGACATCACAATATTATATTTAATGTATTAAATCTTTATATTATTCGGTTAACTCTTTATTTGAACATTAATATATCAAAAATACCTTTATTTTAAATTTCTTAAATTATTTTCTAAATTTAATTTTGATGGTATTTACATATTTTTGATATCAAAATAAATGTTTAACTAAGAGAAAAAGTATAGATATATGTATTAAACCTATTATAATGCTATAAAAATAAAGAATTTCAAAATACACAATATATTTTTAGATAGAAAAAAAAATGCATGATATAAAAAAAGTAAATATTATATTTTATAAAGGAAAAATACTATTTATTTTTAGTTTTATATATTAATTAACAAATATATATAAATTTGTACATTAAACGTAACAGGTAAAACTTCAAAATGCAAGGTGAAATATAAGGTATAAATAGGTCAAAAGTAAAAAGTAAATAAAAAAAAAAAGTGTTGTCACTTCACCACTCTCGTTGCAAACGCGTCGTGAAAACTCACACAATTGTCCAACTGTCGTAAATAAACCCAAACTTCAAAGGCAAACATTTTTCCTCTTCCTAAACCACCCGAAACCCATTTCCCATTCAACGTCTGCCCTACTCCGCCACCCCTCTTCTTCTGTTTTCCCTCGCCGCCGAACTTCGCCTCTCTCTTTCTCCCCCCTCTTTCTCTCTCTAGCTGGAGACTGAAACCGCCATGGGCGACGTCTCGGATTCCGATCGAAAGGTCCCGAAGCTTCCCATCCCTGGACGGCGGAACATCCTCATCACCAGCGCCTTGCCCTACGTCAACAACGTCCCTCACCTCGGCAACATCATCGGATGTAATTTGCCCTCCAACTGTTTGTATTTTTGCCGGACTGAGCCGTTTTTAGGGAAGGACGAGAAAAAACCAAGTTTTGGCTCTGTTTTGGAGACTTTTTAACGTTTTTTTCGTTTTGGGTTTTCTTGGGTAGGTGTGTTGAGCGCCGATGTCTTTGCGAGATACTGTCGTTTGCGGGATTACAATGCCATTTACATGTGTGGAACCGATGAGTACGGCACGGCCACTGAGACCAAGGCCATGGAAGAGAAATGCAGTCCCAAAGAGATTTGCGATAAGTAATGCTTCTCATTTTTGAATTCTGATGCTTTTAAAACTTTCATATCGTTAATTATGAGGCCGGTTGGTTTTTTGATTTATTACGCTGTTCTTACGGGGGTTTATAATTTGGTTTACCGTAAGCCTTTTTACGGATTTTTTCTTAATTTGTGTTGGGTTGGAATATATATATATGTGTGTGTGTGTGTGTGTATGTGTGTGTATGTATGTATAATTTTTATAGGTACCATGCAATTCATAGCGAGGTTTATAAGTGGTTTAACATAAGCTTTGACGAGTTTGGGCGTACATCGTCCCCACAGCAGACTGAGGTTTGCCAAGCAATCTTTAAGAAACTTTTGGAGAACAATTGGCTCTCAGAGAACACAATGCAGCAGGTACAGGGTCATTTCGAGATTAAAATTCATTTGGGCCTGTTTAGATTTCGTCGAAGAGCCGGTAGATTTTGTGATTTGATTGTTCCTGAATGAAATGCCTAGTTCATTTTATAGCCACGATTATGACTTTAGTTCTTCGTATGTTTCAGCTTTATTGTGATACATGCAAAAGGTTCTTGGCTGATCGCCTTGTGGAGGGTACGTGCCCGACTCCAGGGTGTGATTATGATTCTGCTAGAGGAGATCAATGTGAAAAGTGCGGGAAGCTTTTGAATCCAACAGAATTGAAAGATCCTAGGTGCAAGGTATATAATTTATATTCTTTATAGCTTTTGGCCTCAGACTTTGAGTTATTTAACTTTTTTATTTTTGTCCATTATCTGGGATTTTTTAAATTTTTATATGGAAGTTTTGAGTGCTGAGTGAATTGAATTGGTGTCAAGCATCATACCTATGCGCATGAACATGGTCTTCTGTGGTGAGACTGAGTCATCAACTTACTATTCGGTCAATTGGGTCTTTTCCCTGCGGGTCTTTTCCCTGCTGAAAGCCTATTACACGGTGTTTGTAGGTTCTACGGTTGGGATAAAAAATAAATTGGACTAATTGATTATTAAAAGATTGTTTTTAAGTCTCAAATTTCTACTGCCTAGAAAATATAGACGCGTTCTGTTTCTGATTTCGCTACTTGCAAGCAGGTTTGTGGAACAGCTCCACATATTCGTGATACAAACCACTTGTTTCTTGAACTCCCTTTGCTGAAAGACAAATTAGAAGAATATATCAATAAAATGTCAGTGGCCGGGTCTTGGAGTCAGAATGCCATTCAAGCGACAAATGCTTGGCTTAAAGAAGGGCTTAAACAACGATGCATTACTAGGGATTTGAAGTGGGGAGTTCCTGTTCCACACGATAAGTTCAGGGACAAGGTTTGTAGTCATTCATAGGATCTCTGCTTGTGTACTTCGTGTTTTCATTTCTTTTCAGCTGGTTCCTAACAATTATATAATTTTTTTCCCACCATGAGATGAACAGGTTTTCTATGTCTGGTTTGATGCGCCCATTGGATATGTCTCAATTACTTCATGCTATACATCCGAGTGGGAGAAGTGGTGGAAGAATCCTGAAGACGTTGAATTGTATCAGTTCATGGGCAAGGATAATGTGCCATTCCATACAGTAAGTGTTAATTCTTCAAAATCTGTTTTTTTAGGAAGAAAGCAAGTTACTTCCCCGGTGTTATGCATTTTTCATATTTTGATGAATAAAGTGTCCGTCATCCAGCCAGCTGGGAGATTTTTCTTTCAAACCTTTGTCTTAATTTTATTTTTATTGCATGTATACATAGATCTGTTTAATTGCTCTTTTTCCTCTCAAATTTTATCTGCATGTTTTTTGGTACATAACTTGTTTCTCTTTTGATTACAGTACGTGTTTCTCTTTTGAAACTTCTTGTGCTAAGTTGACCGGTGTAGATGACATGAGGGCAGGTTTTAACTTATTCTTATTAGTGCACAAGGGGCCTTGTGAGAATTCTGGCTCAAAAATTAGATATTTATGTCAGTCCTCTCTGTATCTCCATTTCCTACTCTTGACCCTATGTATTTCCTTTTGGATCCCTCCCGTTCTTCATATGTTTAAACTCTACAATGTCCCCTCTCAATGATGTAATGCAACAATGTGCTTCATGGCCCGGGTTATCAATACGAGAGCAGCGTGGACTTTTTGGGCAACGATACAATATTTGTAGTTTTGCATATTTGTGAAGATTAACTCTTTTACATGTTGAGTATATTCCAATTTCAGGTGATGTTCCCTTCAACCCTTCTTGGAACTGGTGAAAATTGGACATTGATGAAGACAATCAGTGTTACTGAATACTTGAATTATGAAGCAGGTCAGTCCATCCAATCCTTGGGCAATCTATCATATAAATAGTTAATTTTGTTCTAGAGCTTCCCTTGCAAGACGTTCTCATTTCGATATCTTGATGTTCTTGCATCTGATATAATAACTTAACAGGAAAGTTTTCTAAGAGTAAAGGCATAGGCGTGTTTGGTAACGATGCAAAAGATACAAACATTCCTGTGGAAGTTTGGAGATATTACTTGCTTACTAATAGGCCTGAGGTAATAATGCATAATAGATGTTTTGATATTCTTGTAATTGTTTTTCACTTGTGTCTTCCTTCATAAGTTGCTGACGTTTCAAACTGGCTTTGTTGATCTAGGTTTCAGACACATTATTTACGTGGGCAGATCTGCAAGCAAAGCTGAACAGCGAATTGCTCAATAATTTGGGGAACTTCATAAATCGAGTTTTGAGTTTTATTGCTAAACCATCAGGTTAGTTGGAATTTGGCGTCTTTATGATCAGTTTTGAGGAATCATTTGCATAAGAACTATGATTACATATCAATTATGGGTGCAGAGGTGGGGCTGATTTATTTCTCAGTTATAGACTTTGTTCAATTTAGCGTGCTGTAGCTATTATTATTTATTTGTTGATTTGTACTTTTTCTTATATCCTTCTTTTTCTAAATATTATTTAATTTATACAGAAAAGTAATTTTAAACTATAGAAAAAGAGCTGGACTGAATGGTCTTTGTTGTGTAAAACTGAAACCTTTTGGGTTATTTGAACGTCCAATCAATTTTTTCTGTTTTCTTTCATGTACTCTATTCGGCCTTTTTCCTCGTGGGCCAAAGAGACAATGCAGTAATGACTCGTTACAGCAATATAAACTAATTGCTTCGTATGCAGGTCAAGGATATGATTCCACGATACCAGATACTCCACATGATGTATCTGATCTCTTGACCGAGAAACTAGCGGAGAAGGTTGGAAAGTACGTGGAACAATATGTTGAAGCCATGGAGAAGGTAATTGACACTCTGGATAGAGTGCTGCATTTAACTTGAAGCTTGTCTTTTACTCTGCATATCTTTTACACTCACATAAAAATTTTTGTTTGCAATTTGTATAGGTCAAACTAAAGCAAGGATTGAAAACTGCAATGAGTATTTCTAGCGAGGGAAATGCATATCTGCAAGTAAGCTTGGATCATTTCTAATTATGATGTGTGTTGAGGCAGTTATTATTGTTAGGATATGCCGTGAAGCCAAATTTCAGTTGCTGCTTTAAGATGCACCTTTAAAGTAAAATGTTTCTGCAGGAAAGCCAATTCTGGAAGCTATTCAAGGAGGATAAACCACGCTGTGCCATTGTTATGAAAACTTCAGTTGGGCTAGTCCATATTCTCGCATGTCTATTAGAACCTTTTATGCCCTCCTTTTCTCTTGAGGTAATGACTCTCAGCCGGAGATTTCTGTTTCACGCTTCTTCTTGTTGACTATGATAGGTCACTTTAATATGGTTGCATGCTAATGATTCCTTCTTTTTGATTTAAGGTATTGAAGCAGCTTAATTTGCCTCCTGATCAACTTTCACTTGCTGACGAAAACGGAGATATTGATAAGGCTAAGCGACCTTGGTTGATTATACCTTCTGGTCACAGAATTGGGAAACCAGAACCGTTGTTTAAGGAATTGGTATGTTAAGCAATTTTCATTTTTATTTACACTTCTCGTTAACATACATCAGGATATGTTCAAGTCTTACATATTTTCACTTTAGGCTGGCCGTTTGAAAATTACTTAATTTTCTGGCTTCTAAATACAGTTCATGAAGTTCCGCGCCACCCCCCCCCCCCCCCCCCCCCCCCCGGTCCTACTGTTTATTTAGCTTTGGTTTTAAAATAGCGACCTGCTAACTGCAATCTCTTTATCAACAAAACAGCAAAGAAATAAGAAAAAAGTTTACATGCTCTCGGGCTTTGGTGTGGCTACAGAATACCTTGATCTGTCCCAAGTATATTCTCATTTTGTTCATCTTATTATTGTTTACAGAAAGATGAAGAAGTAGAGTCTTTCAGGAAGAGGTTTGCTGGAAGTCAAGCGGACAGAATTGAGAGGGCAGAAGCTGAAGCAGAGAAGGTGGCCGAGCAATTGAAGAAGGCAAAAGTTTCAGGTTAAAATTAGTTTTCAGTTTTTCGTCTTCTTGTCTACAGCACTTAATGCATATATTAATTCCCCCATGCAAGTTGGAAGCATCGGAAAGCCATGTCTAAGATACCTATGGTTCTTTGTAACAGACAACAGTGGAAAGAAACAAAAGTCAGCAAAATCCGAGAAGTCAACGAAATCTGCAACCGAACCAGAAATTACAATCTCAAGACTGGATATCCGTGTTGGCCTGATTACAAAAGCGCAAAAGCATCCAGATGCCGATGCTTTATACGTAGAAGAGATTGATGTGGGTGAAGGACAACCCAGAACTGTTGTTAGTGGACTCGTGAAGTACATTCCTCTAGAAGAAATGCAGGTATTTTTCTTTGCTTTTACAGATCTTTCAGTGATGATATTTTATTATATTTACTTTTATACTTTTGGGAAGCATCTATTGTCTTGTTTTTAGTAACCTAAATTTTTCATTTGGCAGAACCGGAAGGTCTGTGTTCTTTGCAACCTGAAGCCTGCGGCCATGCGGGGCATTAAGTCACAAGCTATGGTTCTTGCTGCTTCCAACAGCGACGGCACCAAGGTAAAGCAACCCAATTACTCTTGACACTGATCTTTGCAACTTGCGTCAATCTTCAGAATGAAGTTTGTTAGTCAGAAAACAAAAGGACTTTTTTGGATGCGTTTTTCCTTTTTAACCGTTTCCTCTTCTGTTGGAATTATGCAATTATTTCGAGAAAAGTGTTTTAGTAGGGAAAGCAATGTTTTCAGAAAGGAAAAGAATTTTGCAAAGTCGTCCAATCGAGTCTTAATGTAAAGTAATGTTCAATTAATTTTCTTCACTGGTGGTTTACCTTTCAGGTTGAATTGGTTGAGCCACCCGAATCTGCTAATGTTGGAGAGAGAGTTTTGTTTCCAGGCTTTGAAGGGCAACCTGATGATGTTTTGAACCCTAAGAAAAAAGTCTTTGAAACACTGCAAGTAGACTTGCATACGAATACAAATCTGGTTGCTTGCTACAAGGATATTCCTTTCACGACGTCGGCTGGTGTTTGCACCGTGTCTACCATTTCTGAGGGATCAATTAGGTAAAACTGTAACTAGCGATTGGTCTCGACGGGTCACGTTTAGTGACAACAATAGTTACCTTATATCTTCATCACAGTCCTAGTGGGATTGCCTTGGGGGGAAAAAGTTTGTCTAGTCATTCAGAGAAGGAAGAAAGAAAACCCCAAGATTTTGACTCTTCTAATTGTTTGCTATTGCATCTTGTACTTGTGGAAGTGTTATTCTTTGTGTTTCTTAATTAAAAACAGAACAATAAACAATCATTATATGTTCCAAAAGCACGTCTCTCTCTCCCTAAATTTGGTAGAGATTTGTTTCATAATATCTTGCCTTGTGAGGGGGTCCTTGCCCTTGCAGTAAATCATCGCACCTACGGTCAAACCAATTGGGAGAGAATTAATAGATTCCTTCTCGAGAGCAATTCATCCTTCCCTAATGCAGCATACAACTCTCCATTGTACAAGAAGGCATTACGAGACCCTCTTGGCCTAGCACTAGATGCTCTTAGATCATTTTTCAAACTTGTTCCCATTTCGAGTTAGGAAATAGATAAATAGACTGAGGGGCATTCGTAGTGCATTTATTGTCTTATTGCTAGTCTATGCATATTTTTTTGGGCATACAAATTCATAATTTAATATAGTAATATCACAAAAAAGCAGACGAATCATAAATAACTTGGTTCGTTGATATTGTTTGTTTGATTAAATGCAACTTTCCTACGCTTTCATGTAAATTCGAAGGAAAAGGGAAAAATATAAAAGCATCCCTTATGTTATGCTAAATTTCACTTTTCACCCCCTGCTTTTAGAAAATCCAAGGAGTATCTCCTGTTATTTGCAAATATGTGAAATTTAACATCTCAATTCGATTATGCAGCATGTTGTTTCTCTCATTCCGGATTGTCCAAGTTGTATAAAAGTACAAACTGGTCAAAGCTCTCCTTATTGTTGATGTCTTCAAGTTGTATAGAATCTTGTAAAGACGAGTGTGAATATTTCATTGTTGAAAACTAAAACCAACAACATCCTTGCAACAGATTAGGATGTGCCGGACTGTTTGCGACGATGAATTACATTAAGGACAAGATACTGGTTAAATTTCCTAAACATCCGACAAATGCGTGAGGCCGGAGCTTCTAGCTAGTTTAGAAGGAATCACGGGATGGAGATTGAACATCGATGCCATCTAAAGTGACGCTTTTTCCCTTCAAGAATTGGGAATACCAATGTGCTGAGAGCTTCGGTTGTCTTCTCAACTCTGGATCTTCCAAATCTATGTAGTACAATCCAAAGCTTGATTCATAGCCATCCAACAACTCGAATGAATCCAAGAAGGACCATGCGAAATACCCTTTCACATTCGTCCCGTTCCTTCGGAAGTTTCAAGGATGGGCAAGCCAAACACAAGAAGGAAAAATAAATGTCAACTCAACTCGTATATCTAAAAAGCATACCAACACTTACGATAACACAGGAAAACTTAAACAAATGCCCCTATTAGAAACTTTATTTATTAGAAATTTTTAATATTATGCACCTGGGAAAGAAGGTAAGAGGTGATAATAAGTTAGTTACTACTCGTGTTATGCTAGTCTAGAGCTAAAACATATACCTTATAGAATCGAAAACACTCCCAATATGTGCCTGCAAGTGTTCAACCCTCGGCCAGTCTTCCAATGTTGAATTACGCCGAGTTTTTTGACCTGTTGAATACATCGACAATGAGTAGAGCATACAACCCTTGGAAGTTAAAATGTGTTCGCCTTGTTGAATGTGCAAAGCCTAATTATTGTTCAATGCAAGCATGTGGATCAACCTTCGCAGTAGCCCTTTTGTGGTACCTTGGGTCCACACTTATATTTTTGTAGCCCTAGCGAGAGACTAGTTTTATTTATCACTCTCGAAAGTATAAAGTTAAAGCGCCTAATTTTTAACAAGCTCCTCCTAACAAACACACATTTTCGAGTTAGGTTCCAACTTCAGAGCTAAAGGACTACCATACATAGATCCACAAAATCGGACATCAAACTTCTGAATAGTTGAAAAATCAATAGGGGTGATCTTCACCAATGAAATTTCTGTATAATAATTTGAAAATATTGTCATGAGAATAGAGAGAGAGATAAACTACACCATTTTCATGGATATAAATGAGAGGATTGTTATAATGTTGCTTTATATACTCCAGAATTCCTGCTAGGCGCTGGGGTGTGCTCGGATACTGCATCAAACTAGAGAATCAACAACACGATACAGAATTCTCATACATAAAACAACAGAAAAAAGTTAAATATGTATATGTTTTTACCTCAAATTTTGATGGGTCATTTGGAATATCTGCCACACAAAAGAAAAAAAAAATGGAGCTCCATGAGTCAATTCAGTTGAAAACTTGTTGAAATTAAATGTTTTATATTATTTGATGCGGTGCAGAAAGATTTAGCCTTTATATCATTGAAAACGGTTTTAAGAAGGTTTGGTGACATTGCCGGATTTGGGCGAAGAATTTCACTTTTTCAAGTTAGAAATCCTAAAATGTTTTGATGCGTGTATAGGTGTTCAAGCAAAAGAGGCATACAGAGTAGTTGAATTCCCATGTCTGCAGCAAGGTCCCTATTTTCCGAGAGAAGGGTGCTGGATTTGTCCTTGACAAACATTTCATAGTAATAATTCAGTCCTAAAAAGTCGAACGAACCCCTAATGCTTTTGGATTCTTGGAGGGTGAAGGCCGGGATCCTTGAGCCTGCATTCTTCTTCATCACATCAGGGTAATCTCCAAATACCAAGGGATTCAAAAACCTATAACGCAAAGTTTATTCAATACATACTCGAAGGCAACACAAAGAACAAGCTTGATATAAAACTCATTTGTAATATATATATATATATATATATATATATATATAAATTGAGTACTCAGGATTCGAGCCCTATCCACACACTCACGCACCCAACCACTTGAGCTAGCCCCAAGTGGCAAACTCATTTGTAACTTACCAACCAAGGAAAAACTCATTTCCTCTTTCAGTAGCAATTTTATCTTCACTACTGTCTGTCAGAGGGACAAGCCCAAAAGAAAAGATATTGAATCCTATAAATCCGTGCTGCTTGTCCTGCATTGCCCAAATATTTATTTTTCATAGTTATAAATTTATAAAATATCGCAATCAAATTCAAACGTCACACTTAACAGAAATTGAGCAAGTAACTGTAAGAATTTCTCATCAGGCTTGGCTTTTTTATTTGAAAAGGCTCAAGTTTACCTTGTATTTTTTCTCATACAATCTAGCAGCTGATGCGTGTGCCAACAAGATATGATGAGCTGCAATGTATGGCTCGGTTGAGGAGTTGCCTTTGGAGCATACACCAAATGGATGCGAACATCGTTTAGGAGGTAGATCTCCCATGTCGTAACCCGTCAGCACAAAAATATTTGCCTCATTTATAGTAGTCCAATACTTAACTCTGTCACCAAACTCTCTGAAGCACACATCTGCATATTCCCTGAAGTCTTTCCTGCATCCGCATAAACGTTATCCAATCATGTCAATTGCCAGGTTTTGCACTGTCAGCATGAAATTTACCAGCAAGATACAAAGAAACATACACAATCTCTCGACTAATCCATCCTCCATATTCATCTTCAAGTACCTGTGGGAGATCACAATGGTGTAATGTTACATGTGGTTCGATTCCTGGTTGACGAGAAACAAGTAAGTCTTAGCATTATGTTTTCCTTGATAAAAAGAAACTCATTAATCATATATTGGACGTGACCATGGCTGACTAATTCATTGATGAAGTTGTTGTAATATTGCAAACCCATCGGATTTATAGGCCCTCTTCCATCTGGGAAAAAAATAAAAGAAATAAAGATCGTAGTGTTAGAAGATGCATGTTCTGACTCGTTTTTTCATTTCTTGCAAGCAGTTTGTGTGTGATCATACTTGGGATAAGTCTTGACCATGAAATGGAGAATCTATATGCCTCTAAACCTGTCTTGACCATGAGTTGGACATCTTCCTGCAAGCAAGTTTCTACGAACCATTACGACAACATGAAAAATATTTCGAACCAAATCAGCCTAGATTTTAGTTAGCTTTTTGATCATGAGCACACCGGGGTAACAAGAAGTTAAATATCTTATTTACGACAAGAGTAAGGATTAAATAATTAAATTAATCTATAACTACGGAACAAAATGATGATTAAAAAATGAGCCAAGCGTTCTGCAGAGGTAAACCTTGTATCTGTGATATCCATCACATGCTATATCTCCCGTGGCTCCATCCATGTACCCTGAAAATTCAAGTCCAAGAGTACACTCAACAAAATATATATTCCAGAATTCATTCAGAAACATGTAAAGAAGCAAAAGGATATAGTAACCACCAATGCAGTGGCGCAACGGTTATTATGCATTTCTTTATTTTCCACTCAAGATGGGTTCAAGGTACAGTACTTCATATCCCCACTTTAAAGTGTCTGCCTCATCAATTGACCGTACGACGTTGGGCTAGTAGTTGAAATAGAATCGAAACTTTTCCGTTCCATGTTTAGTATCACTCATTTTCAAATGGGACCGAGCCTATGCATATACCCTCTATTTCTTGTTTATAGAGGGAATTGACATTTCATAGAGTTTGCTTAACAATCTATTTACAGAAGGGATCTGAACTCAAGACCTCAATTTTAAGTCAGGTGTAAAATTATCGCTCAGTCAAGTGGCTAATGCGGATTTAGATCTTCCTATCTAAGAAATTATATAATGGGAAGTTTAACACTAGAAGACATACGACAATAACCTTTCCTTGACATAAACAAACGACATATTATATGTAGAGATATGAAT
Organism: Ficus hispida; assembly: GCA_025413025.1. Lineage (NCBI taxonomy): Eukaryota > Viridiplantae > Streptophyta > Magnoliopsida > Rosales > Moraceae > Ficus > Ficus hispida. The sequence goes on along the minus strand of CM046368.1, from coordinate 7,101,759 downwards.
TAATATGAAGCAAAAGAATCAAGAAAGGAGAGCTAGTAGTTAGAATCAACCAACCATCATGAGCAAAAGTGTCCCATATGCTTGGAGTCCTTCCATCTTGGTTCGCAGCGCCCTCCACCTGCTCAAAACAGATACAAAACATACACAAAACACAAAATCACCACAAACCCACCTCACAATCCCCAGAATATTGGGATTTTTATTTATTTATTTAAATTTAAGGTTAGAGATGGGCACAAGTGAAAACTGAAATGTTAGGGGACCTGATAAGCTGAGGAGGCAGCACCAAAGACAAACCCAGGTGGGAAATCATCTCTGCTTATAACTTTTCCATTAACATCATTCCCACCACAATCAACCAATCTTCCTAGTAATCCTAAGCTCATAATGACAACAAATCCCCACATCTTCACTCTTTTAACTCCCCCTCTCTCCAAAACTTTTTCAATTACTCCAGATTAATTGAAAAAACCCTGCTCTTCGAGACCTCTGCATGGAAGACTAATCTATCTTTCTGTAAATTCCACGTATTAGTTTAGTTTAGTCTCTCTTTTTTGGGAGGAGCGGGGCGGCGCAAAATGTCAATTTTGTTGACCAAAAAATTACCCCCATGACGCGTATAATTTTCAAAATTGGAAACTTTTTAGTAAAAAATATTTATATCAACTTTTTTTCATTATTTAAAAAAAATTATTTTATTTTTAAACTTACTTTATACAGTATCATTTTAAAAGATATATTTTTTTTTAAATCTTCTTATAATGTATTATTTTTAACATCATCATTTTTTATCATTCTAAATAATTTTTTGCTTTCAAAAAGACTTTTTTTTACATATTTAAAGGCAATCTTATTCTCAAAAGAAAAAACTTTTTGATTTAAAATAAGAAAAATTTTTCTTTTCAAAAATGGACACGTGATCCAAATGAAATCGCATTCATTTTAAAAGTCAAACCAGATGATGGTTAACTAAAAAGGAAAAAATATTGAAATGTTAAAAAGACACTTATATGGCTCGTGTTTCGCACATACAAAATAGACAATTAAAACTATATATATATAAAAAAAGATGACAGTGGTGATTTGTGACTCGTCACATTACGTGTGATGAGGCTATCACATGCCAGCTTAAAAGCAATGACAAAAAACACTATTCACATGAGCTCTTGAGTAAAAAATAAGAAAAAGTTGAAAAAAAAAAAAAAAAAAGATATCATCATAAAAAGATAAAATAAATAAAATCAAAATTTTTAATGGGAAATTTTGTGGTAAAGTCTTTCTTAGGGACACTACCCTAAGTTACTGATCCAAGGGTTAATAAGTGCTTTTGTGCTGAGATGTACGGTGGATGTGTTTTGTAAACCTATCTTTGAAAAAAAAAAAAAGTTATTTTGAAGATTCCCTACCATTCTCAAACTTCCTCTGTTCTTACGACACCAATTTTTAATCATTTCCATAATTTCTTCATTCTCCTTCTTCCCTCAATCTTCCTTTCAACCTTTCTCTCTATTCGAATCCCATGAAACCCTAGGCATTAGCTCCAACCACCCCTCTCTCACTACTGCCGATGGACCTTCTGACCTTCATCGACTGACAAAACAATGACAACAACAACACACCACTCTTTGACACCCTCGATGAACTCCTCTTCTCCGATTGTGTCGACTCCTTTTCCACCGAATCAAAACTCTCGCCAGAGACTTCCTCCCCCATTGTCACCCCCCACAGCTGCCTGTTAGTTTACCAATTTTCCAAAAAGCTTAAGCTGTTAGGAGTTGGGCCAATAATAGTTTTATGTTTCAGTACTCCTCCTCACGTGCAGGCTAGACAATGGGCAAATGTGTAGACAAATATTAATTTGAAAGTCTAACACAAATTATAAGAAACTCAAAATATATTAAAAACCTAACACGCAATGATAATAAAGGGATCATATAAAGAGTGCAATCATAGGGGTTCGAACTCTGGTTCTCCCGCTCTAATACCATGTTAGTTTATCAATTTTTCAAAAAGCTTAAGCTGTTAGGAGTTAGACCAATAATAGTTTTATATTTCAACACTGCCGCTACACTTCTGGAACATTCCCCATCAATGAATCAATCAATTCGAGGTCCAATTCGTCTGTTATCTTTGAAGTCGGTCCGATTGCTATTTACAGAGGAGGTTTTCGCGGTCATTAAGAAGGTTAGAAATTACTGGAGTTTAGAGGAGAATGGGAACAAATCTAAGTTGACTCAGAACGATGAGCTTTCGACTGTAACCACTGCAAGTCAAGTCTTCCCCGATGACTGGGTTGACTCGGCTGTAGAACCCGATGACGATTCCCATTAACTTTCTCATATTTATGGATGGATTGGTGATTAAATCAATTGGATTTTAGATTAATTTGATCACTTCTTCTCTTACTTTCCCCGTTTGGGGTTCTTATAAGCTTTACAAGTTCTGATCGTATTTAGTTTAGCATCAAAGGGTGTGAATATGTGGATTGGAAGAGAAGTAGTTGAGATATGATTTGCAAACAGATTTTGATGGTAGATGAAGATTTTTTTTTTAAACGGGACGAAAGTATCTGTCCCAGATTTGAAATTGGAGAGGCATTTTTACTTGATTGAAGATTACATAATATTTGTATATAATATTTTATTTGAGGGACTTTATCACGTTACGGTGGGTGTAGGAAAAAGTAGGTATGTGGCTGTTTTTTGACCACTTAAAATAATTACACAATTTTTAGTGTTTTTAGATATATTAGTTTAAAACATGTTTGTAGGCCCATTCTAAATTAACACTTCGAAAAGAATATTAGCTAGTTAAAATTTCATACTTGATAGAAATAGGGAGAAGGCGGGAAATATCATTTTTTTAGCTAGGAATTGAAATTTATAGCATTGATTATAAAAAAAAAAAAAAAAAAAGAAAATTATAGCATTTTTTTTCCTTTCACAATGACCAAACTACCCCCGTGCTTGCTCAGATACTGTCAACTGTTCCAGACCTCGTCGTCGACATCACCGTCGTGCACAGCTCCCTGTCGTCAACGCCAAATCCTCTTCTCCGGACAGTCGGGAGCTTGCGAGGAAGATGCAATCTCCTCTCCCGTAAAGTCCCAAACAAAACATAATCTAACTTTATCTAATCAAAACCAGCGCCGGAGAATATAGGTTCCCCCTCCCCTGGCACCCCCACCCCAAGCCGGCCTCCCCAGGCCCCCCCAGGCGCCCCCTCGACAGGGACCCCCCACCCCACTCTCTCTCTTCTCTTGTCTCTCTTCCTAGCTCGCCGCCACCCCCACCCCCCCCCCCCCCCCCCCCCCCCCCCCCCCGCGACGCGACCGATTCCCCACGACGAGAGAAGATAGAGAAGACTAGTACCTTAAGTTGATGGGATATTACAATGTGCTAAGCACATGTTAGATGTATTTGAAAAATTTTATCTATGTTTGGAGAATTCAAAATAATAAGTTAAAAAATCAGACCCACAAAATTTAAAAAAAAAATAAACAAAGGACCTAAAAATAAAAAAGAGAGGCATGAAAAAAATACAAAAAAAAAGAGGATTAAATTGAAAAAAAAAAAGAGTCAAAAAAAAAAAAGAAAAAGTGAAGGACTAAAATCAAATACAAAACATTTTTGTCCAAAACGAACCGTTTGGGAAGAAAATACTTTGCACAATAAACAACAATAAAACGTTTTGTCCATTCCATATATTATTACTTATAGATAAGTAACATTTGTTTCTAAAAATATTTTAACTAGATTTTATGACGATCCATCAGTTATGGATCAATCACCACTATTGGACCAATATCACTTATTTACCCCAAAAAAAAAAAGAAAAGAAAAAACACTATTGGACCTATATATTATTTCTTTATATTAATTAGAGTGAATATACTTATATAAATTCATAAATATCCTAATCAACTCATAAGAATATATTATTATATCGGGAAGGTTTATTGACACTTTATTTATTTTTCTTACACCTCTACTTAAATCATCCACCATTGAACTTTTAAATTAAAAATATTACTTGTTATATCCCTCTTTTATTCCAAAACAGCCCCTATAATCAAATTATTGTTTTTTCTTCCCCTTTCTAATCCATCAAATTAATGTTATTTTTTTTCTCCGACATTTTCTCACTCACCAATCCTATCCCACGTTATATTTCCCTCTCTCTCTCTCTCTCTCTTTTGTTTTTGTTTTTTGTTTTTTGTTTTACCCTCCTTTCTCTTTTTTCCCTTCTTTTTTACTAATTATCTTTGTCTATCCTCCTGCCACATTTAATTAGTCGACATAAATTAAGTTTTTTTTTAATTTTTATTTTTACGGTTGCTGTTTACTTTTTTTATCCCATGTTTTTATTATTAAGATCTCAGATCAGTTCATGATATTTTATCCTTAAAAGAAATGATATTCTTTGCTTTATATCCAGACTTAGAATTTCAATTCTCATATCAGATACCATATGAAATTTAATAATGTGAACTTCAGTTATTTTGAATGTAAATTTCAGTTACATGTGAATTAATGCAGAAGAAAATATAGTTAAAGTGAATTGATATCCCCTTATTTTACTATTTTCTTCTGTTTAAATTTACGTTCTTAATAATTGAAGTTTACATTTACAGTAACTGAAATTCACATAACTGGATATAAGACTATTCATGTATATATATGTATGAGTCCAAGCTCTGGATTCCAGAGAACGTTTTTGGAAGGCATATATGACAATTCCACTTGTAAACCTCCACCCACCCACAACTTTCTAATTCTGTCAAACAATTCACACTTTTTTTTTCCCTCTCGTTTTCTTTTATGTTTGTTTAGCTAATTTCACCATGAAAGTAGAGGTTGATTATTGATTAGTAAAAAATAAACAACTTATGATTTTGTTTTCGTTTGAAGTCAGTAGCAATGATTTGTATTTGTATTTTTTTATTTTGATTATTAATAACTTTGTCGGAATTATATTTGAAGATATATAATATTTATTTTTCAATTTTAAAATGAGATGTGTGAAGAGTAAATTTTAAAATACATTGAAAGTAATTTTATTTAATGGTAATTAAATAATAAAATAATTTGTTAAAATAAGATTGAAAAGAATAAACAAGAGGTGTCAATGGGCCTCCCCATTTCAATATTAATTAGTAATAAAATTACTATAAAACTCATTAAATTACACCTTGATGTGTACTATTATATTAGTATAAATAGAAGCAATATTTTTCTAAAGAAGTTAAAAAAGATATACACCACATTATTATTATTTTTTTGCTCGATACCACATGTTAATTATTTGGACATCCATTGACATCTCTGTATATTTTTCTCTTCCATTTTCTTAAATCATCTACCAATTAAATTTTAAATATTACTTGTTACACCATTTTTATGATTATAAAAAAATTCCTATAATAAAGTTATCATTTTTATCTTTTTTCCACCCATCCATCGGTAAATAACCCACTATCTTTTACAAAATCTTTATGGAGCACTTACTTAATGTTTATGATCTTCTAGATCAGATTTCGGTGTCGTGTTTCCTTTTTCCCAATTCGCAGTTGTCAGGAACTAGGAAAACATGAGAATTTCATACTGAAAATAATGTTTTTGAAGTTCAGAACTATATTTTGGAAGGTTTATGAACGATTCCTTTATTGTTCTTTTGTATGTGTAGGTTGGCATTTATTTCCCCCTTCAAAATTGTTACGGTTTCATTGTAACATCGTTGGATATCTCAGCCAAAAGAAGTAGTAGTAGTTGTAGAAGAAAAGCAATCAAATTGAACCCCCCCCCCCAAAAATATAAAAGATTGTTTAAACTATAGAGGGTTGGTTGAGCAAAAAAGTTGATTAAAATTAAGATTTTCATTGTAGGCATTTTTTCTCGAATATTAAGACGGATTTAACAAGTAATAATCGATATGTAAAATTAAATTAGTGCGTTATTTAAAAAAATGTGAGAAAAATAGATAAAAGAGTATCAATTGACGCCCCCAGATTTTTTTTTTCTGTAGGCGAAATAATTATGAACTCTTTAAAAAGTATACAAAAAGATTATTTCTTAATAGAATCCATTAGTTGCCATTAACAGATTAACTTAATTGCTCAATTGGTCCATAAATTGGGTGACTTTTTTAGTTACTAAATCTGACTGAATTTTTTTTTAATTTAACAAAATGATTGTTTGTCTTTTTTTTTTTTTTTAGGTTTAGTCAATTAGTGATTGATTATGAAATTTGATGATTTACTTTATATTCAATCAGTGATTGACCGAAGTAGTCAATCACAGATTGTCTAAATTAATATATGTGCTCAATTACTAATTGACCATTAAAAAAAAAGACATTTTAATTTAAGTTTTAAAAGATTCGATCATTTTCTTAAAAAAAGATTATTTAGCTATAAATCTGAATTTTTATACTAGTTTTTGGAAAATAAAACAAATAAAAAACCTTAAAAAAATAAAAAAAATAGAAATTTAAAAATATATCTTTCTATTTCTCTCTCCTCTCCCTCACTCTCTCTCTGTCTGTGTTTAATCTCGTCTCTCTTCCCTCTTGATGTCCCAATCTATCTCTGTCAATATCCACCCTTTTTATCTCTCCTCTGTTCCTCTTGTTGAGAATTGAGAGAGATTTTTAAATTTCTGATTTTTTTTTCCTTTTTAAGGTTTTTTTTTTGTTTTATTTTCTTATGGTTAGTTTAGTAATTTCGATAAAATTAAGATTTCAACTTAAAAGGAATGGGGACAAAAATATTACAACATAATAATTTAGAACCAATTAAGTAATTACGGCAATCTATTAAAGATAATTAACATAGTTTGTCAAAAAAAAAAAAAAAAAAAAAAAGAAAACGAGAAAAGGAAATATACAAAGATGTTTTTGAACCTAATTAAGAGTTTAGGGTTATTTTTAGCTATAAAAAAAGAATAGGACCCAAAACATTACAAACATAATAGTTTATAGAAACGGTAATTAATTAGATCATAGGTTTATTAATTATAATAACAAATTTTATATTTTAAAAGAAAAAAGAGTTACATTCTTTTGGCCCTAGAAGTAAAGAGAGTGAGAGATAGACAGAGAAAAATGTTCTTGTTCGGAGGTTCGGAGTACCTCTAAGCTTCTAACTTTTAAATTTCATCTACAAGTCCATCATTAGTTGTTGAGATTAGGAGTAAGTTCGTGCTATCGGTGGAGGGGAAGGCTAGCAGATCAAAAATGTGAAAGGGGTTGGGTTGCCGTCGATGGTGAGTCGTTTTTGAATGTGTTGGTCATCATCTCGGCCTACCATTTGGAGGTTTTAGTTTGTATGAGGAGGTGAGCCACATGATGGTGTATGTGTCAGGCTTTGCCACCATCGAAGACATATGTTTGTCAACTGCTTGCCTTTTCTCCCATTTTCTTCTGCCTATATCAACGGGCCATACTCTTCTTGGTGTTTTGATCATGACTTATAGTTTTTTTCATTCTTCCTTAATAATAAGTGTGATTCTTATCCTAATGAGACTCGATACATATATCGTCTGTTTAGTGTTTGGTTTTCTTTTTCATATGTAAGATTTGTTTCTTTGCGGTTGTTTTGTGGCCTTTGTGTTATCAATACTATAAATGTTTGAATAGACGATGGAGATTACACAACAGTTTTATAAAAACCACAGTCTAAAAGGGGATTGCCCTATGATTACACGACGGTTTATTGAAACTGTCATGGAAAGTGGAGATTACACGATGGTTTTAATAAACTGTCGTGAAAACTGATAAATTACAGGATGGTTTATTGAAACCATCGTATAATCTACACTTTCCACAAAAATCGAGAGATTACACAACAGTTTCAATAAACCGTCGTGTAATCTCTAATTAAAATCCTTACCGGCCCTGATTTTATTTTACAGAACAGTTCCGCAGTAGTAAAAAATATTACAGAGACCTGTAAAACTAGATCCTCCACTACCGTTCAATGTCATTACTACCATCCACCATACTAACGCTTTCTTATAGTCAATATTTGTAAGTGATTACTTACTCTTTTGAGTTATTTTGTATTAATTGTAGATATTTTAGATATATAAACTTTAGATTTTCGTTTGTTTTTTTTTTTTTTGAAAGCATGATTTGTTAAATTATGCCAAAAGCTTGGTATGTGTTATTTTAATTGCAAAAACTTAATTATTGAATGTATTTTATGATCTTTAATTTGGATTTAGGCCGGGTTCTTGCAAATGGATTGAAAATGAATGTGGGATAGTAGATTGACTAGAAAATATCAAGATTGTGTAGAAGAATTTTTATCATTTGTCAAAACTCACATGAAAAATGATAAGATTCGGTGTCCTTGTGTAGATTGTGAAAATCATAGGTCTCATTCGGTTGATGAAGTTATAAGACATTTGCTTGCACGTGAGATTATTTGTTCGTACTAAATATGGTGTTTACACAGTGAAATTTGTTTGAATCCAATATCGAAGAACGAAGGAAAATAACATATTATTGAGGAAGATGTAGGAGATAATTTGTTTGATATGATTAATGATTTGGAAGAATACTTTGTGCACTGTCCAAAGTTATTTGGTGTAATGATAAATGATGTCAAGATGCCGTTATATGATAGGTCCACTAAATATATGAAATTGTCGGCATTGGTCAAATTATGGAATATGAAGGCATCAGGAGGGTAGAAAATTCTAGTTTCATGACTCTTTTAGAATTTCTAATAGAGGTTTTACCGGTTGATAGTAAAATACCGGCTAGTATGTACGAAGCTAAGAAGACGTTGAGTACTTTAAGAATGTAATATGAAAAAATTCATGCATGTCCAAATGATTGCATCCTTTACCAAAATGGGTATGATGATTTGGATGAATGCTTAGTTTATAAAGAGTCAAGATGAAAGAAGGTCAAGAAGCGAACGAATGGTAGCAAAAGAATACCAGCAAAGGTGTTATTGTACATTCCTCCGGCTTCATGTTTGCAGAGTTTATTTCGTAATGCCGATCATGTCAAGAATTTGACTTGGTACCATGATAAACGTGTTGAAGATGGCATACTTAGACATCCAGCCGATGCACCACAATAGAAAAACCTTTGATAATGATCATCCTAAATTTAGTGCAGAACCATGGAATCTACGTTTAGGTTTATCAGCAGACGGAATGAACCCACATGGTAATATGAGCAGTAGACATAATACTTGACCCGTCATATTTGTCAACTACAATCTCCCTCCAAAATTAAGCATCAAGTAGAAGTTATTGATATTGATTTTATTGATCTCTGGTCTTTAATAATTAGGGAATGAAATTGATTTGTACTTGACATTGCTAATCAATGATCTAAAGAGCTTATGGGAAAAAGGGATCGAAGTTAGAGATTCTTAGCATCAAGAGACATTCACACTTCGTGGAATATTGATATTGACAATTAATGACTTTCCCGCTTCTGGAAACTTATCTAGTTATTTAGTAAATAGTTCTATGGGTTGTCCCGTATGCGACCAAACTAGAGAAGTCCTTTCTCGAGTCACAGGATGGCCTATCGACGCCCAAACCTTAAACTACCTCTTCTTTGGGAACCTTAAGCAGATCACCATCGGGTTCCAATATACTAGCCCGAGCAATACTTCCCCGACCACAGCTAAGTCCCTTGCGGGATGGTTGGCCCAGGCTGCCCTTATCACACTGCTCCGTATCGCCTGACGATCGTACCTTGACAAGGCGTGCCACATCTACTGCTCTATACCACCTGACAACTGACATCTGATACCTGTCACTGTACATATCATTGTCCTTACTGCGGCGCCACCCTCCACCACCTAATCGAATTGACACAGCATTGGCCGCCTGTACCAGTACTGATGACTTGCACCCATGCCCCCTATCACTCGAATGATAGGGCACGTGACATCCGTCTAGTGGAGGTCAAGTATCCGTACACCCGGAACATATTTACCCACCGGGACCACTCAAAATACAACCCATTAGGATCATCCGAGCACTCAAACCTGTGGAAAAAGCCTATAAATAAAGGAGTGGCTCACTCACTCAGCTAGGTCTAATTTACCTTGTCAAAACTCTACTTCTTCACTTGCTCATCAATTCCCCTTACTGACTTAAGCATTGGAGTGCACTTAGCAAACACCCCACTGGTATTTCTCTTACTTTGAGCTACTTCTCTTTTATAGGCGATTGGACAGAGCATGACGATACAAGGCTGATCATGTCAATTGATCCCATCTGGTATAGTGTCAAAGATTTTTGGCATCAATAGGTGACTATGTGTTTATTTGGATTAGTGGGCTTCGAAGTGGGTTTAGACTGATTGTGTTGCAGGTGATGGTCTTCTTCACGGTGGTGGTTTTGTTCATAGTGGGTGTGACATCGTGAAGAAGATGGTGGAGCAAGAAATAGAGGAGGATGTTGGGAATATTTGTGAAGAGATTTTGGAGAAGGGAGTCGTCGGTGGGCACTCCACCTTCGAGATCTGCATCTTTGATAGCTTGAATCTCCAGCTCCGTTCTGTCGAAACTCTTAATCCACCATAAAGGCCTTCGCTCCACACTCATCGGCGTCGAAGCGGCTCTAATCATCGACCATGGCTACTATACCTCCCTGGGAACAACCGAGGATTCTGATACCAAATGATGCAGCGAAAAGGAAGAACTACGCCAAATCCATGGCTAAACGAGCTCAAAGCTCCAAAGAGGCGCACCTCTAAAAAGATTCAATACAATTTTTTGAAATTAGCTCTCAAAAGCTGACCCCGAAAGACTCCCCAATACAGCTTAAATGTAACCTAGCAAAAGACGAAAGTAACCCAAACGACTAAATACCCAAACACAAATATTAAAACGTCTACAAAAGCTCAAACGACCATAGACTTCTTCTAAATAACTAAAAAACGACATAAAGAAAGAGAATTACAAGTAGCCCAAATAATTAGCACTCCAGCCGCTACATCGGAACATCACAAAGACAATTGAAAAGAACAAAGAAAAGAAAAAGCAGATTAAGAAATCATCTTTTTGGCCATAGCACTTGTGGAACTAACATTAGTACAATTTCCAGAGATAAGCAGAAAAGCTTCAACATTTATTCTAGTAATTACATGATTAATACCTTAAAACCTTAAAAAAAAAAAAAACTAACCTTTACAATATTTATAATTATTTCACACTACCCGAATCCACTCATTGGAGTCACTGCCCTTTCTTCTCTTCACTTCAATTCTGTACATTCTCTCTCCGCTTTCCTTTTTATAAATGGAGAGAAAATCGCCGCTTTGGAGCTTCCTCTCGCGAACAAACGACAACCACCCGGCCGAAACGACTAGCTTGTGTCGATTCGATCCGGTTCGGACGATCGACATCCGAAACGTCCATGTTAGGCCGCTCTGGTTTCGGAAGAGGAGATCCACCGCGCCTCCGCCGCCATTAAAGGGCTGAAAAAACTCTGCGAAGAAGTCATTGGGAACCATCAGTTTGCTCTTTGTCTGTCTGTGTAAGGGACTTTGTGAACTTCATTTTGAGAGGTTTAATTTTGTGTGTGTTTTGATACAAAGATTTGGACGACTTTCATATTGACCAAGAATATCTCTGTATTTATAGGTAGATGATCAAGAGAGAGGGAGAGATTTTTTTTTATTTTTTATTTTTATTTTTTATTTTTTACGAAGGTTTAATGGTATAGTTTTTTTTTTTTTTCGAAATTCGTTTTTGAGTGTTCATTTATCATGCGGGTGGGTCCCACGAGAGATGTTGATAATTACAATAGCATGAAAAACAATAATAGAGCAGAAAAAGATCGAAGTTGGGACCACCAACCAAAAAGAAAATCAAGACGGTCAACAAATTAAATATTTTAAAATTCAAGAGAGACCTGTTTACTGTTATATTCTACCAATGTGATCCGATTGCATAATAGATTTAAAATCAAATTTTTTGTGAGAAAAATAATAAATGCTTAATTTTTTAAAGTTCTAAAAACAATTTTTAGATGGTGATTCAATCAGAAGTTTTTTTTATTATTGTTTTGTTATGTTTTCATAAAATTATGATAACAAGACAATCTTATTGAGACTAGTTCGATAGATAATCTTAGACCTCGAGTTTGAAAATTGAGAGATATTTTTTTTCAATTAAATAAAATAGGTGCCCATGTGTAACCTCCTGCCCCTCTCTTTCTATTATATTATTCAAGTATAGTTTTGCAAATGTCATGATTTTTGACTTTGGAAAATACCGATTTAGGCTATCTTAGTTTTATTGCTATATAATATAATGCAACCTTTGTTTAAAAAGTCTCAATTGAAAGGTAAGTCCCTTTAGAATTTCGAAACAAGTAACCATTATGTCATCTACCTTCTTTCCCCATTAAAATCTATTTAGACATTAATAAATAAGCTTTTAAAGAAATGAGTTTGTGTTCGGTACACCTGTTCAAAATGAAAATTTTTATTATTGAAGTTGATTAATTTTTTAAAAATTAATTATAATTTTTTTAACTATTCAGAAAAAAAATTAAAAATAGAATCGAAATTTTAAATCCAAAATGAAAAACTTAACAACCTTTAAATAAATAAATAAAACAAACTTCCATATTGTTAATTCAATCATACTTGTCCAAAAGGACCTTTCTCTCCGTGGACAATGAAATTTCATTACAAGAAATAAAGGAAGCCTCTCAAAGAAAATGAAAAATCTACTATGAATAGAAAATATGTTAGGATTTTACATTATTGCAATGGAAAATGAAACATAATTTCATTAATCAATCAGCTTTTTTATTTTTTTATTTTTATTACGTTGGAAAACCATGTGTACTTTCGTAGATGGACCCACGTCATTATTGGACCCACGTCACTCACGCCTTGCTTTCCTTCATTTGTTTACATAATTTCTCTATTTTTTTTCTTATTAAAATTTAGTTTTTATACTAACTTAAAGTACTTTTCGGTGTTCAGTGCGTGTCAGATTGTGTTAATTAGGATACCCTTGCTTTCTCTCTTCAAATCTCACCGTTTATTTCTGATCTAAGGGTCCACAATCAACTGTTTGAATTTTGTTGTCCATGAAGCCGCCAGAAACAAGGCCTATCTTATTTATGTATATATTAGTTACCATATTAAAGCAAGAGTTACTGTAGACGGTCAACAAGTCAAGCAATATATGCCTTTGCCAAGAAATTTCCCAGGTAGACTTTCAGTGTTCTGCATGGTAACTTCTATGGCATTACACTATTGAGTTGTCTTCCACTACCTACAAGGCTACAATAATGCAACCTTTGTTTAAAAAGTCTCAATTGAAAGGTAAGTCTCTTTAAAATTTCGATGCAAGTAACCATTATATTATTATTCTTATTATTTTAAATTTCATGTTTATTTAGACATCTAAATATTAGTATAATTATTTCCATTATTAATTTTTTTTCTCCTTTAAATTATCATAACAATAATGATAGATATAATCAGTTGTAGTTGTTGTGATATCTTACTAAATAATATAATAATAAAATTATGTGATATCTCTTTGAATAAATCTCTTGATTTTGAAGATTCGTTAATTGGTCAGATTTTGTACTTATACTTTATATTTATATGGAATGTATTTATAGTGCTCTTAGTTTATTAGTGAACCTTCTCTATTTTTTTAATTTGTGAGTGACTCATTATTGGACCATGTTCAATTTTTATACTCTCTTTTCCCTTTTGTATCACTTCCAGTTCCGATATTAATAGGAGTAGGACTTTTACTTTTTCCAATGGCAACAAAAGATCTTCGTCGTATGTGGGTTTTTCCAAGTGTTTTATTGTTAAGTATAGTTATGCTTTTTTCAACTTATCCCGTTATTCAACAAATAAATAAATCTTCTATCTATCTATCTATATGGTCTTGGACTATAAATAATGACTTTTCTTTAGAATTTCGTTATTTGGTTGACTCACTTACTTCTATTATGTTAATATTAATTACTACTGTTGGAGTTTTGGTTCTTATTTATAGTGACAATTATATCTTCTTAATTAATCTTTGATGTGTAAATGCTTCAGAGGAAGTCTGGTCGTAGTGGAGTTAAAAGTCAACTAATGAATTTACATGAAAGTTTCACTTGGTTCTTCCAAGACTGTCCTCTGGTATAAGAAACTGGAAAAGAAAACAAATGAAATTTCTATGCATGCTGAAAAATCGGAATATGGACACTTGAAACACGTAATAAATACCCTTTTCTTAAAGCGTTATTTGTCCTCTTTTAAAATGAGATTGTTTTAGGTTGATAGCAAATCACTTTCAAGATATGACAAGCCTTCAAAAACGAATTTTACACTAAGTAAAAATGAAAATTTGCAAAGTAAAAAAACACAATATTTATGGAAGAATAATAGTGGAAGACTGTGAGAAATTGAATTTTTAGTAAATATATTTTGATTTTTCTACAACTCTTTATACAAGTTTGACAACCTTTGGTGATACCTTTTGAGAAAAAACTATCATTCAAAAAATATATATATTTTAAAAAAAACTTTTAAAATATCAATTTCCCCTCCTTCATAAACACCAGGTTGTTCTAACAAATCAAGTTGGTTCTTGTTGGATTTAGGAAAAAATTGTTTATTTTTTTTAAATTAATATCAATTTCCCAAAACACACATCCCAAAACATATTTTATTGCAAATGTCCTTCAATATAAGCAGAAAGTCCAAATATACTTAAAAAAAATAAAAAAAAAGCATTAAGAAATCTTACCAACTCTCACAACATTTGCATTCTAAACGAATTGCAGTTAGAGATTTAGTTATTTTGTTTTGTATTATCTCCAAATATATCTGTATGAGTTTCATTGCAGTACTTTCTTCAAAATTTTAGAGGGGACCATTCTAACAAAGCTTCAGCAAAAAAAAAAAAAAAAATCTAACAAAGATAGCATTGAGAAAGGACAACAAATAAAAAGACATTTGATGAGGGAACAGGTGATTACAAGATCGCTGTGAAGTGAAGTTGTACTTGTTTTAGAATATAACATCACTCACTAATGATGTTTAACAACTCAACCACCTATCATAGCATTATGCTATATTTGGTATGAGTGAAAGGTGGAAGGAAAGAAAATATATGAGGGACTTTAGGGGTGTTTGTTAGGATGAAAGTTTGGATGGAAAGCAAAGGAGGGTGGAAGAAAAATGTAGTGGCTCCCACCAAAATTAATCTTTACAAATGTGGAAGGATTTTAGAAGTAAACAGATTCAACACAAAGTATAAAAGTATAATTGCACAATTGTTCTTATCCTTGAAAATTCCAACAAAAATGATTGATTGTATTAGGGCAAAATAGTAATTTTGTAATAGAAGTTTTCCTCTCTGGTTTTACTTACAATATCAAACAAAGAGAAGGTAAAATCATTTTTTTTTTCACCTTCTCATAACAAACAATTAAAGGGAAAATCAAAATCTTTTCTCCCCTTACAATTTTCTTTCCATCATAGTTTTCCTTTTCCACCTTTTTTCTTCCTTCTTACCAAACGGAGTGTTAGGCACAACTCCTAATTTTTCTAACTTTTCTTTTTTTTTTTTGACCTTTTCTACAGGTTCCAAGCCCATGTTCTGGTTCAGCAGCACAAGAAATAGACCAATGTTATTCTGCTCAATATTATTGAAAATTTTAAGATATTACAAAGCTGTCAATATCTCAACACCAAACTCAATTGATTAAGAAAGATAGGCTGTTTAACTAAAAAAAAAATTATATTATTTATTTGTGGCTGGACTAGCCAAAGCTTAACTGCCTACGTACCCGGTTAAGGGATCAAGCCACTCGTAGTTCATCTACATTCTCATCAAAATACACTTGAAGTACATTAGTAGTCTTGGAAGGTAAAAATTAAGTACAAACTAAAATTAAAAAAGTACTAACTACCGTTTGAGTAATCCTTGCTCAAATTGTCCCCAGTAATTCCAAACTTCTCAGGAAGCAAGAAATAATATATGCGGTAATTCCAGAGAACTACAAGAAAGATGTGAATGAAGATAAATAGAAGTGTGTGAACGAAGATTACTAAAATATAAAAAGGAAATGCTACTTGCAATATGTGCTGAAATTTGATCGCATCGTGTTTGATGTTATTCCAAATGTATCTTATGGTGTAGAAGATGTTTGACAATCCCAATTGTTTTGAAGAACGCTAAACAAAGGTTAAAACTAATTAGCTAGCAAAATTAGTGTTGTTATGTTAAACGTATATAGTATGAATTTGAGCTTAATTGATCCTGTTTTAACAATACTCAGAAGCTTACCTTTCCTACACCAATAATAGATCAACTCCATTGCCTTTGTAGATGGAGTCAAGCCGATAGACCTGGTCGCCCCATGTATCAATATAGGAAACTGAAATCCGATAAAGAGCTCAAAAGAACATGACTTGAAGATTTATAGGTTATTTGGACTTCCTGCTCTGTAAGCGACTAGGATGGCAGTTTCCTTCGTTACGTAAGAGCTTGAGAAAAAAGGCGCAAAAAGGGGCCAGATATAGTAAGGTCAAAAAGCAAACTGAGTCTTCTTCTGTAGCCTTTAATCATCATCACCACCATGGTCATGTAAGATCCAATGCCAACAAGACAGGACCCGAAATTCATTGGAATCAAAAGCATCAAGGTCAAACCACAAGGAAATATTGACTAGGGAAGATGGTCGTCAAAGGAGGCCTAATCCACTGCATAATGAGGCTGCAAGCTAAGAAAGACCAAGCGACAGAAGGTAGGGTCTGAACACAGCATTGAAGACTCACGATTGTATTCGAATGGGCTGGAATGAGTTCGAGTCGGAGGCAGTGGAGTTTCTTCTCATCCACAGGAGAGAAATGCTTCATCTCAGAGTAGTACTGGCCGGTTTTGCTCCCTTGACTTCTGGAAGATCTCGACTGAAATCATGAAGCTGAGGCTTAGTTTGTGTTTTTGCTCATTGTCATCAAGCTTGCAGTATAGATTGTTCATTAATCTACGTTATGCAAAAAAGAAGACTATATTTTGCTGAGAACATGTTTTTCTAATTCTTCGAGTTTCTCTATAGGATTGATAGAAGTTACTAGAAAATGATAGATGAAACTCGTAATTTGAAGATGGAAACTTAAAGAAAAACTTATGATAATGGCAAGGAGTTGGATAAGTTCTTTCATGACATCTCAGATGTAAATATCAATCTTTCTTCTTTCAGAGAGTTGAGGAACACACAAGTATAATAAACTTGATATTTTAGAAACACTAACCTCCCACATCCTTCTAGTTACCCACACTTGACATGAAATTGATGTCAACTTGCTCCAAAAAGAATGATTTTACTCCAAAAGGCAGCCTGATCACAACTCTGCTCTTCCGAGATTCAGCGACTGGTATGAGAGCAACCCATCATCAAGTGAATCCAACACTGGCAATTTCAACCAAATGCTTCAAGAGAGGCAGGGTTAAGAAGCAGGGGTGCCTATTTCAGAGAAGAGTCGGACTCAATACTGCAATGAGGAGAAAATAAAAATATGTGGAACCATTTTTATGTAAACAAGAATTTTTCAAACAATGTACAACAATGGCTACGCACTAGGAGAGATTACCCGAATGGTCGTAAAAGAGATACCAATAGATCTTTCCATGAAGCTGCAAGCTTAATCATTCGTTAACAAAAATTAACTCAACCTGATGTTAAGCGCTTTAGTAGATTGTCCAATGAAGCAGGTGTTGATTAAACAGCAGTTACATAACTTGTCTCTATATGCACATATAACCATCATCATCGTTATTTTACAGAGGAAATATAGTCTGATAAATGGGTGATATTTCTTTTCTATTTTTAAATTTGGCCGTCTAGGTTGTTTTCTTGCCTCACCTTAAGGTTGCCGTTCAATGTCCTGGTTCAGTAGCACAAGAAATTGAAAGATGTTATTCTGCTTAATACGGTTTTCATTTTTTAGATGATACAAAGCCATCAACATATCAACACCAAACTCGATAAAGAAAAAAAAATTGTGTTATTTATTTGTGGCTGGACCAGCCGAAGCTAGGCTGCCTACGTACCCGGTTAAGGGATCAAGCCACTCGTAGTTCATCTACATTCTCACAAAAAAAAAAACACTTGAAGTACATTAGTAGTCCTTAGAATGTGCAAACACACAAAAACCAAAATAAAAAATTACAAACTACCATTGGAGAAACTGATCCCACTTATTCCACACTTGGGATGAATATGAACAATTTACTCGGCAAATCCAGAAAACTACATGAAAGAAGTAAATGAAGTTACAAATAAGTGTGCAAAAAAAGATAAATAGACAATCATAAAGGAGATACTTACATGTGCCGAAGTTGGGTCCCACTCATGTTTACTTGGATCCCATATGCATCTTGCAATGTCGAAGAACTTACATTTGACATTCCGGGTTGTTTTGGAGAACACTAAAACAAATATTAAAACTAATTAGCTGGCAACATTATTATATCAATCTGTGCCCACATGCTCCGGATTGATTTGGTCTTAATAGATTCTTTAAAAAAAAAAAAAAAAAAAAAGCAGCAACGCTGATAAGCTTACTTTTCGAACACCAATGTTAGATCAGCTCTGATGCATTTACAAATGGAGTAAAGCCAACAGGCCTGGTCGTCCCACGGATAAATGACGCCAGAATTCAATAAAATCTATGAAGATCAAGAATCATTTATGATCAAAGTCTAGAAAATCGAAAGAAATGGTTGGGGAGAATCAATGGTAAGCAAAATCCCTTACTCTTCATTTACGGCAGATAAAATATTGGTCTCTCCTAGCTTGTCTTATGACTTCATAGAGCATATCTGCTTTTTGTTTGTGGATCCATGTTGGTTACGAATGAGGAAGATTAGTACAGAGTGTTCTTAGATATTTGAGAATACATAATAAAGAACTAATGTCATAGAAGAGTGATTGGAAGTCCAACATTGACCATATAACAAAATAATTAGGATACTGAAGCACAAAAGAAGAAATTTTGTTGGTTAATCTCTTAGAGATCATTCAGAGGACTACGAAAGCATAACAACTCTTACAACATTCACATTCTCAACAATTAGTGGTTCGAGAATTAATCATCTGATAGAGATAGATGACATATGTCACTAATTGTAAGATTTAAGTATTAAAACAAACACTATATTCAGAAAGGACAGTAAATACAAATTTGCATTAGAAGTTAAACCTGTTTTCGCTATGGAATGATTAAAACTAGAAGAGCTTACAGAAATACAAGAAATGCAATAAAGGATAGGACTAAGCTTCTTTTGGCTGTCTTGTTATGACCAATTTCTATTCCTAAAAACTGAACCTCCACCCTTTCAATAATTAAATATCGATCTTATAATAAGGTGATAGAAGGAGGAGAAGTTACCAGAACAGTCGTGATAAGATCTGCAAAGATCCTATTCTACCAATCCAGTAATTAGATGTGCTGGAGGTGAGAAATCTTGGGCCACTTCTTTCCCACTCCATCTCGGCAACATTCTGTCACAATTGGGCAATCTTCGATGATCAACTTTCCAACACCAATTTTAGATAAACTCTGATGACTTTCCAAACAGGGTCAAGCCAATAGACCTGATCGCCCCACGGACCAATGATGCCAAAAATCAATAAAATCTATGTAGTTCCAAAAATATTTATGACAAAGCTATTTGATCTAAATTAATAAAATGGTTGGTGAGGATCAATAATATACCAAAATTCTTACCCCGCCGTTGTATGGTAGACAAAATGTTGGCCTCTCCGAGCTTATCTAATAACTTCATCGAGCATATCAACTTTCCCTTTGTGGATTCCCTATTTGATTGCAAATGAGGAAAGGG
The DNA here is from genome assembly GCA_025413025.1 of Ficus hispida. NCBI lineage: Eukaryota > Viridiplantae > Streptophyta > Magnoliopsida > Rosales > Moraceae > Ficus > Ficus hispida. The sequence continues at coordinate 7,081,901 of CM046368.1, read as the reverse complement.
AAGATCATTGGGCACAAGAAAAGTGGCGGCTCTCAAGATTAGTACCGAGTGCTCCAAGATCTAGTGTCAAAGTCACAGAAGAGTGGTTATAGGAGATTAGAAGTCCAACATTCACCATATAACATAAGGTTAAATAGGACCAACGAGAAAATGGATACTAGATCATGTAAATTGTGGTCACATCTCAAAGATTGGACAGTTTCATACTTTTAACTAATAAATAGGATGCTTACACACGAAAGAAGAAACATTATTTGTTTATTTCTTGCCGCTATTCGTATATCATTGCAGATTTCTTGAAAATTTTAATTATATAGAAAGACGATGGGGTGGGTAGTAAATGTTAACTTTAGTTATTCAAACAGAAGGACACGAGAGGAAGGATTAATAACACATCTTACTTGCGAGTGATACAAGATTCAGATATCTGGAATGATACTAATCTCTCTCTAGTATTTGCTATTGAGTAGACATAATGCCTGTTGAGCAACTTATTGGGATGTTAAGTTCTCCCACCTGTAAATACATTAAGTGATAAAATGAATGCAACTAAATCAAAATAAGTTGAGTAAAAATTTCGGGGCAAGTTAAAAGTATTTTCTTACAATTAAACATACAGATAAGTTAAACCTATTTTGGAGATCATTCAGTGGACTACGAAATATAAAAACTCTTACAACATTCACATTCTCAACAAATAGTGGTTAGAGAGTTAATTATCTGTTATAGATAGATAACATATGTCACTAATTATAAGATTTAAGTATTGAAACAAATATTATATTTAGAACAAACACAATGCCTGTTGAACAACTTATTGGGTTGCTGAGTTCTCCCAACTTGTAAATACATTAAGTGATAAAATGAATTCAACTAAATCAAAATAAGTTTAAGTAAAAATCTCAGGGGCAAGTTAAAAGTATTTTCTTACAATTAAACATATAGATAAGTTAAACCTATTTTGGAGATCATTCAGAGGACTACGAAAGCATAACAACTCTTACAACATTCACATTCTCAACAAATAGTGGTTAGAGAATTAATCATTTAATATAGGTAACAGGTGTTATTAATTGTAAGATTTAAGTATTAAAACAAATACTATATTTAGAACCAAAAAGACTTCTTTAGTGTGTAATATTCTCATTGTAGATAGTAGCACGAGAAGCACATATTGTCAAACACAACAAAAGCCAATTTTTTTTTTCTCATACACGTTATCCTGTCTCCTACAATCTAAACTAGGCACAAGCTGTCTACTTATAAAAAAAATAAAATAAAATAAATAAAGGACATTGACTTAAGAAACTGAAAACTCAACTGATAACCAAAAAAAAAAAAAAAGGGCATAGAAGGACTAAGAGAAGTTACCAGAAGCTTCCATGTTGCCACAGACTATTTCGTTTTCAGCTGATAGGTTTCTTGAATTTAGATTTAGTAATTGGATGTATGGGATGTGAGAAATCTTGGGCCACTCCTCTCCCACTCCTTCTCGGCAACGTTCTTTCAGGATTTGGCAATCTCTGATGACTAATTGCTGCAGAGGTGTCTTTCGGAGGAAGTCTGGTAGTGTTGTTAGCCCATTGCAAAAACTAATTTCCAAGGATTGAAGGGATGGCATTACTTCTAAGCTATTATCTTTTTCTTCTCCTAAATTAACCCCTAATTCCCATTTTTCCCAACTACAAAGGCAGGCAAACTGAAGTCGTTTCAATTTCGGGAATAATGAAATTTGGTAGCCCCTAGGTGCCCCTGCATTATCATCATTTTCTATTCCCAAAAACTCAACCCCCACCCTTTCCACTCCGAAGAAACGCTCTATAGAGAGATCTTCAAGGGAGGGCAATTTTCCCAAAGGAGGTAAGAACTCACACGCTTCGCAGTCTAATAGGCTGAGGCTTTTGAGATTAATTAAAGCCATCATCCACTTCGGAGAAATAGTGTTGCCCTTGTAACTCGCAATTGTTAAATATTTCAAGTTTGGATGTGGTTCCAACGCCTCAAGTATCTCTTCATGAGCTCCTTCATTCTCACTACTCAGTATCTCTTCATCAGCTCCTTCATTCTCACTACTCAGGATCTCTTCATCAGCTCCTTCATTCTCTCTACTTGGTATCTCTTCAACAGTTCTCCATTAAAAATAGGTGCAAAGTAGCAAGGTATTGTTTGTTTTTGAGTTGTGCCCTCTCCGCCTGACTCCCATTTTGTAGGTTTCCACACTGCTCTATATCCAAGCTGCCTTGAAGTTGCTTCAACATATTTAAATCTTCAAGCTCTAATGCCTCAATTCTATTCTCGAGGCTACTGTAATCAGGCACGACAAACCTATCTAATGTCTGGAGGCAACTTAATTTTCCAATCCCTTTTGGCAAATGCTTTAGACTGTTACACCCGTTAATGTATAGATGGCGCAAGTTTACCAGTTTCCTTATTTCTTTTGGTAGTTGTTCAAGATTGAAACACTCGATCAGCCTTAAAACCTGCAGATTGAATAAATCACACAAGGAGTTTGGTAATTCCCTTAGTCTTGTCAGAGACAGGTCCAGATATCTAAGATGGATCAACTTTTCAATCCCATGTGGTAATTGCTCAAATCCACCACCCAACAAATTCAATGTCCTGAGAGTTGTCACATTTAAGAACAATCTTTCCAAACCTAATCTATCAGCTTGCCGATAATCATATGGCGATGGAACAAGGAGTGTACGCAAACCTTTGTTCTCATACAGTGAACTAGGAACGTTGGCCTTCCGTACTAACTTGTGAAATAGTGACGCATGACGGAGATTTTTTCCGGCATATTCCATATTCCCCTTGGCATCTATGGCGCAACATTCCTTTTGTGTAAGAAATTGAACAAAGTCATGCATTATGTCATGCATCTTGCAACTTATAATGCTTCCATTAACTTCGTCTTTTTGAAAATCTTGAAAGAAAGATTGCATTGCTAAATTCTCAAAGCAAGCCTCACCTTCTTGCTCAAGATTTTTGCCCTCATTTAAATAGCCTTGGGACATCCATAGCTGAATCAAAACGCCTTTTTTCATCCTGTAATCTTTTGGAAAGATAGAACAATATGATAAACAACGTTTCTCAATAGACGGTAAATTGATATAGCTTAACAAGAATGGAGCAAAAATGCTATTTTCACCATTGTCGTTCTTTAACTGCCATAGCTCGCTATGTAAAACATCCTTCCATTGCTTGATGCATGTTTTATAGCGCATGAGACTTCCCAAAGTCTTTGCAAAAAGAGGCAGACCCTTGCACTTGGCCACAATTTGCTTGCCGATATCCTCTAGTTGTTCTCTTTGTTCGTTCCCATCCCTACCAAAGAATGCTAATTGACTAAATATGGACCAACAAATCTCCTCGGACAAAAGCTTAATCAGAACCATATGACTTTGTGCTCCCATCATGATCGCAACTTCCTTTTTTCTTGTTGTGACCAAAATTCTACTCCCGGGAGCACTATTCTTCAGTGCTTCCTTTAATGGTTTCCATTTTGTTGTGTCGTCAGTCCACACATCGTCTAGGACAAAAAGACACCTCTTTCCCTCAACAGATTCTTCGATTCTTTCTAACAAAGATTGCATTGTAGTGCAACCCAAGGCATCGCCTCTGAGAGCTTCAATGATTGCATGTGCAACCCTTTTCTCATCAAAAGGATCGGAGACACATATCCAGATTCTTTTATGAAAATGAACCTTGACCTGGTTATCATTATATAAAAGTTGGGAGAGGGTTGTTTTCCCTATTCCCCCCATCCCCACAATAGGGATAATATCAAGCCCCCTCGTATCGCTGCTCTCATTCAACAACTTACCCATCAGAACTTCAATTTCTTCTTCTCGACCGTAAACTTCAGACACATCAATGAAAGAAGTAGTTTCTGGTCGTTTAGGTTCTTTAATATCTTCAATGCTAAAATGGTATCTACTTTTCTCAACGTCAATAGCATCTAGCCTTTCATTAAGTCGTTTTATCTTGCTTGCAATGTTACGACGCGTTATCAAATCATGGACAAGTACCAGAGAACCGGAAAACCAAGAAGACATGGACAGGCTCGAGCGCATCTGTAACATCCGGAAAATTCATTGTGTAAATTCCTAATTTTAATTAAAAATAAAGTGGTGAATTTTCTAAACTAAGAGAACATTTTTTTATTGTCTTTGTAATTTTTGAACTGTAGTGTTATGAATGATAAATTTCATGTTACCATATGTTATTCAAATGTTCGAATAAATTTCATGTTACACGATTAATACGAAAAATATTTATAAAAACTGAAAAAAAAAATTTGTGCTTATATATAAAACGTGATTTATGAATTCAGTAAACATTTCAAGTCAATGATTTAATATTAAGAATGACATTTAAATGAAAAAAATACAATTATTTCTGAGACAATTTAAACCATAAAATTGATTCAGAAAAATGTTACAGCTGTCACATGAATTAATTATATACGAGAAAAAAAATTATATTCTTGACATGAAATTTATAATAAGTAAACTTTCAGTTGAGTCTATTGTCTACCCGATTATATTGATAGTGCAAAATTTACAAGTTAAAAACCATATTACACTATTATCATTTAAAACAAACTTTCATAATGTGCATATGTATATAAATGTGTGTGTGTGTCTGTGCGTGTGTGCGTATGTAAGAAGTTTTGTACATTCTCTAGTAATCAAAAACTGTCAAACGTTCTTGGCATGAATGTAGAAAAATAAATTAAAATAAATAGAAAAGAGAAGAAGAAATACGTCAACAAGAAGAGATCAGACAAATAAGATTGTTATGATTTTTTTAAAAGTAGTTGCTGCAAACGTTATAATAGATAACGAGAAAATAACATATATATATATATATATATATATTTATGCCTATATAAGGGCCCGTTTGTGGAGGTCTTGAATATATTTGAATTGAAATTTGGAAAAAGTGTATTTGATTTTTTTTTAAAATTATTTGGAGTAAAAAAAATGTAAAAGTTTAAAATATGTTTGAAAAAAAATACTAATATGTATTTTATTTTATTATTCTTAAAATTTTACAAAATTAAAAATACATATCATCTTATTTGGATTTAAATTACAAAGTTTATGAACTTTCAAAGTTTGAATTTACTATAAATATTTTGAGATGTGAACATATAGTGAAAATAATTTTAAATTGAGAAAAAAGATCCAAAAAAACATGGAAATTAGATGCCAATAGGTGTCCCAAACGTGCTCTAAATGCGGTCATTCCACAGTCCACACTCTATATCAAAAAAAAATAATAATAATAATAATTATAGAAAATGTTTATTTTTAAAGTCTTATTTTAAAATATATTTATTTATCAATAATATTATGTATATGACTATTTTTTAACAAATAAATATCTATAATATTTATTTTGTCTTTTTATTATAATTGATATCATTTTATTTTTTTACAAATTCTCTTATTTATTTATTTATTTTTCATACGTTACTACCCGTCTTTTTATTTCCTTTCTCATAGATGCATGCTTGCTGCCTTCACCGGAACTTCGGTCTCCGGACAGTCACTGCTGCAGCATGCCAGTGACCCACAAAACTTGTCACTTGTAACCTCCGCCGCCGGAGTTTAACCACCTCCCGCGCCGCTGTTCGCCGGAAATCGACATCCAAAGTTTCGCCTCCATTAGTTTCCAAGCGAGATTTCGGTGAAACCCAACCTCCACTTTGCCTGAAAGTTGCATCATCATGTTCTCCATGTCGAGAGGAACAAACCCAGCCAACGCCTACTCCAATCGTCGCCAGAAAATTCCCGAGCTCCCGCCACGTTAGATTTCGATTTTTGGGTATTTCCTGACAGATCGGACATTGTTTTGATAATCTGACACCGAAAATGGACTCGTCTCATCGAGATCTTCGAAACCGTACCAATCTCCACCCATTTTTGTCGCCTCCAGTCGTCGGCCAACGCCGTTGACCGGCTACATTGAACCGGTCAACAAGTTTCCGAAGATTGCCTCCCTAGCCTATTTTCGACATTTTGAAGACCTTCGCGACACCGGATTTGCGAGACGAAGTTTCGAAGGTCAAGAATGGTGATTCAATGTTTTGCCGCTCGATATCGAATGGCTTTTTAAACACCAACCAGAATCCATCAGAATGTTGTTGAATGACTTCGATTGTAACTCGAAAACTTTGACTAATGAAGCCATTTATTGGATTTATTACATGCCTATTCATGTGTTTTGATTGAATATCCATATATTAAATTTTATAGTATTTGATGTTCAATTCGATAAGTAAAATTGGATTAAAACGAGATTTATTTTATGTTGATATGATAAAATTGCTTCAGAAGGCATGTCTTACAGTTATGGTGTGCTGAAATCTTTTAGAGAGTGTTTTATTATAGGCTTGAATTTTTAATATATTAAGAAAAAAAGCCGTTATGTTATCGGATTTTTTTTATTAAATCCGATCATAATTGGTAATTTGACTTATACGATGAATTTTTTATTATTGCAAAAGATGAACTTGTGAGAAAAAAGTGAAGCTGTTGCTCATTACCTCCTTTGGGAGGTACAGCAGTGATACATATAAAAAGAAGAGCCTCACAAAACCCACTAACCAACGTTCTCTAGAATACTCTATAGCTAGCCTTGTTACAGCTGGCAAACTAAAGTCATTAGGAACAAACTAAAACCATTCGGAACAAACTAAAGTCGTTAGGAAGAAGTAAAAAAGTTAATACTCCCCCTCAAGATGGAGAATACAGATTATGGATTCCCATCTTGCTGAGAAGAAGATGAAAACGTGTTGGATGAAGGGCCTTGGTAAAGAGGTCAGCGAGTTGACTTTGAGTCGAAACATGCATGGTCTTCAAAACACCTGCTTGAATTCTTTCACGCACAACATGACAGTCAATTTCGATGTGCTTAGTGCGTTCATGATAAACTGGGTTGGCTGCAATGTGAAGAGCAGCTTGATTATCACAGTAAAGGAGGGCTGGTTCTTTGTGAGCAACTTGCAAGTCTTTGAGCAAACCAAGTAGCCATACAATTTCACAGGAAGTATTAGCCATGGACCGGTACTCTGCTTCTGCTGAGGATCTTGAGACCACTTGTTGCTTCTTGGACTTCCAAGAAATGAGAGAAGAACCTAGGAAGATGCAGAAACCAGTAAGAGAACGCCTGGTGTCAGGACATGTACCCCAATCCGCATCGGAGAAAGCCTTAAGTTGGAGTGTTGATGTTGAAGAAAAGAAGAGCCCTTGACCCGGAGTCTTCTTGACGTATTGCAAGACACGCATAGCTGCATTAAAATGAGAAGTACGAGGGGCAGCCACAAACTGGCTGAGGCGATTCACAGAATAACTGAGGTCGGGTCGTGTGATAGTGAGATAAATGAGCTTGCCGATTAATCTTCGGTAGCTTGTAGGATCAGTAAGAGGTTCACCGTCAGATTGAGACATTTTTAAATTGGTCTCCATAAGGATAGAGGCTGGTTTGCATCCCAAATAACCTGCATCAGACAATAATTCCAGAGCATACTTCCTTTGGCAAATGGAAATACCAGCAGCTGATCTTGCAACTTCTAAGCCCAAAAAATATTTGAGGGGGCCTAGATCCTTTATCTTGAATTGCCTACTTAGAGCAAGTTTTAGTGTGTCAACAGCTTTTTGATCATTACTTGCAACAATTATATCATCAACATACACTAAGAGGGCCAAGAAAATAGAACCATGAGACTTGGTAAATAAAGAGTGATCACAATTTGACTGTATGAAACCTTCTGAGATCAAAACACTTGAAAACTTGTGGAACCATTGCCGAGACGCTTGTTTTAAACCATAAATAGACTTGTGAAGTCTGCAAACAACATTAGAGAGCAGGATCTCCCCCTTTCCACAAGTATATCCAGGAGGTAAGGTCATGTAGACCTCTTCGGATAGATCCGCATGAAGAAAGGCATTTGTAACATCAAGTTGGCTTAAAGACCAGCCATAGACAGCAGCTAAAGAGAGCAAAAGCTTAACAGTAACGAGCTTGGCAACAGGCGAGAAAGTGTCAAGGAAGTCAATACCTTCTTGTTGTGTGTACCCTTTGGCCACAAGGCGGGCCTTATATCGTTCAACCGAGCCATCGGGCCGAAACTTGGTGTTATACACCCATTTACAACTCACCGGGTGCTTCCCTTGAGGGAGAGACACAAGGGACCAAGTTTTGTTGCTTTCCAAAGCTTGCAACTCAACATTCATTGCATCACGCCGCATAGGAGAAATAACAGTTTGGGAAAAGGTTCGGGGTTCACTATGGGAAGAAATGGCTAAGATGAACTTTCGAAAGGGTGGAGACAATTTATGATAGCTAAGGAAGCTGGATATGGGATGAGAGGTGGAAGAGAAAGAGTTGACACTAGAAGATGGAGAAGGATGAGTAGCTTGGGAGCAATGAAAATCTGATAAATAAGATGGTGGCCTGGTTATTCGTTGTGGGCGAGAAACAGGTATTGGAGAGGAGGGAGCAGGGGTAGGGAAAGGTAAGGATGAGGTTGGAGGCGGCGATATATCAGAGGGAACGGAAATAGGTGTAGGAAGAACACGGTCAGAAAAAAAATCATAATGAGTAGGTGTAGGCTGCGAATGAGCGAATGGAAAAATGGATTCATGGACTACGACATGACGAGAAATGTAGATTTTGTTGCTTTCCAAATCAAGAAGTTTGTATCCTTTGTAACCAGAGGGATAGCCTAGGAACACAGAAGCTCGTGCACGAGGAGAGAATTTGGTGCGATTGTGTGGTGAAGTGGAACCATAGCATAAACAACCAAAGACACGAAGATGAGTATAAGTTGGCTCTTTATTGTGCAAAAGCTCAAACGGTGTCTTGTGTGAGAGTAAAGGGGATGGAGTCCGGTTAATTAGGTAAACGGCTGTTAAGACACAGTCCCCCCAATAGCAAAGAGGCACTGAGGATTGAAAAAGAAGGGATCGAGCCACATTTAGAATGTGTTGGTGTTTACGTTCCACCACAGAGTTTTGCTCGGGTGTATCAACACAAGAGTGATAAGAAGAAATCCCCTTAGAGTGGAAAAAATCAGTGAAAGCTAATTCGGGGGCATTATCAGATCGCACAGATTTAATAGTGGTGTGATACTAGTTAAACACAAAATGATAAAAATCTGGAAAAATGGTAAGAACATCAGCTTTAGTACGCAAAAGATAAACCCATGTGGCTTGTGTACAATCATCGACTATGGAACATGAAAAGCACCCCAAATATCTATGTGAATCAAGTCAAAAGGTTTGGATGACAAATTATTGTTAGAGAGAAAAGGCAGCCGTTTTTGCTTGGCCATGTGACAGATTTTACAATGAGAAGATAAACGAGGCAAAGAAACTGGAATTTGTAATTTATTATGTAGAGTTTGAAGTTTTACATGAGATGGGTGGCCTAGCCTATGATGCCAAATATCACTCTTAGACATTATGGAACATGAAAAAGAGAGATTACAAAGGGAAATTCCCAACTCAAGAAAATAAAGGTTGCCTTGACGTCTACCCCTCCCAATCGTCGAGCCCTGAAGCAGGTCCTGAATGACACACGAATTGGAAAGAAAATCAACACGACAATGATGGCTGAAGGTAAGAGCACTGACACTGAGTAGGTTGAAAGAGAACAACGGGGCAAATAAGACATTATGTAGAACCAAAGATTCAGACAATTTCATAGTACCAATCCGATTAATAGCAACTGTGTTCCCATTAGGTAAAGTGACGAAGGTGGGATGAGTAATTGTGGAATAATGTGAAAAAAGAGAAAGGTCACAGCAAACGTGGTGGGTGGCACCGGTGTCTATTATCCAGGCAGTACGAGGAACAAAAGGGTGGAAAAGGGAAAAAGCAAAGGAGAGGTTACCATAAACATGGGAGACGGAAGGGACTGAAGCTGTGGAAATCTCGGATGAGTCATGGGCATGAATGTGAAGTTGCGAGCTGAGGTAGGCAATCAGCTGCTGCATTTGATCGGTGGAAAGGGATCCAGATGGTGGCACCATGGTTGTTGCCGCTGAGGGAGAGATTTGCTGGCATTTGGAGAAGTTGATAGCTGCTTGAGGTGTGGATTGAAGAGAGTTCTGTTGCACCTGGGCTTGTGAACCTTTGGGCTTGGGCTTGTAACCTGGTGGATAACCGTGTAACTTGTAACACCGGTCTACGGTATGTCCTGTAATACCACAATGTGAGCAGATTGGGCGTTCTCGCTTCGGCTTCCCCAGAGAAAATGGCACGGCGGCGGTCACTGAAGTCGGAAGGAGATGTGAAGATGACGGGGCGCTGAAAGCCAAAGAATCAGCCGGAGAGGGAGATGCAGATCCGATAGAACGCTGACGCTCGTCCTGGACAACGAGGTTGAACACCTTCGAGACAGGAGGCAGGGGATCAATCATCAAGATCTGACCACGTATTCCGGCATAAGATTCGTTCAAGCCCATTAGAAATTGCATTACATACTCCTGTTGCTGGTAGTCCATCCAAGCCTTCATACCACCACAGGCGCACACAGGGATTGGCTGAAAATTTTTGAGCTCATCCCAAAGAATTTTCAGTCGGGTAAAATAAGTGTTGACATCAAGGGATCCTTGAGTGAGGCCAGCCAGTTGTTGCTTGATTTGGAAAATTCGTGGTGCATTGCTTTGATGAAAGCGATCATGGAGATCCGTCCAAACAGCGTGAGCAGTGTCAAGATACAAGAGACTGTCGGCGATTTCCTTGGAGACGGCGTTGAGAAGCCAAGATGTGACCATGCTGTTGCAGCGAGACCAAACGCCGCCCATAGGATCATCTGTGGGTGGTGATTGGGGAGTCCCATCGACGAAACCAAGCTTGTTCTTAGCATTAAGGGCCATGACCATGGCTCGACTCCAAGTATTATAATTAGGACCCGTCAGTACATGAGATACGAGGGCTAATCCAGGATGATCTCCACTGTGGAGAAAGAAAGGACTATGGATGTTGTCCATCGGAGAAGATGTCGGAAAAGAAGTAGTAGTAGAGGAGGAAGGAGGTGTGAGTGGCTAAAAACGGTTGTTGTTGTTATTTTGACCCCCACGGGCCATTTCGGAAAAATCAGAGAAAAATAATGGCAGAGCAGCAGAAGAAAGGTTTCTCTGATACCATATTGCAAAAGATGAACTTGTGAGAAAAAAGTGAAGCTGTTGCTCATTACCTCCTTTGGGAGGTACAACAGTGATACATATAAAAAGAAGTGCCTCATAAAACCCACTAACCAACGTTCTCTAGAATACTCCATAGCTAGCCTTGTTACAGCTAGCAAACTAAAGTCATTAGGAACAAACTAAAACCATTCGGAACAAACTAAAGTCGTTAGAAAGAAGAAAAAAAGTTAATATTTATAAGGTTTCACATTATGATATTTTATTAGGAAAAAGTCATTATTTTCGGAGTTTTATTCTTGACGATAAAGTCAAGTCTTGATTTTTATAGTCGACCCATAATTTTCAAGTTTAGATATGACAGGATATGACCTTACACTAATCTTTGAACCATTTTTAATGGGAAATTAATAATCATGAACAAAATTTACAAATATATATATATATTATAAATCTTAAAACTAAAGGGGCATATTGATCTTTTAATGTTAGACGAAATGGGGAGTTAATAAAATGACATAGTTTAGTTTAATTTTGGATCAAAAACTAGTGTTATGCGAACGAGCTTCTATAGGCTCAAAACCTATCACTTTAAAAAGAAAAGAAAGAGTGCATTAAAAAAAAAAAAAGAAGGAAAAAAAATCAAGTTTATAGAGAAAAACTCGACAGGTCTAACAAGTTCAATAAACTCATATTTCACCTAACAAAATTCACCAGGGCCAATTATGAAACATAGTTACTAATGTTAATCCTTTCGTATAAAGCTAACAGCTAGGAAATTTGGGTGTTACATAAGTGGTCAACAAGAAAGACTAATTAATAATGGTGATTAAGTAAAGATTTCATAATTAATTAATTATTAAAATAAGCAAATGTATACCTTGCTAAGTTTGTTAATTATTAGATAAGTAAAAATTCACGAGGATGAGATTTGTCATTATGAATTTGTTATCAGAAAAGAGAGAGAGAGAGAGAGAAGTTGATAATTATCTTAGAAATTAATTATCGTTGTTGATGGGAAAATCAAAAGGAATTGAAATATGAAGATGTATATCATGACTTGTTATTATAGAGTTCAAAATTTATTTTTCTTCAAAATTTGAATGTATGTTTATGAGGTCATGATCATAATTACATGCTCAACCTAGAAAGTTAGAGGCTAAACAAAGTGAAAGAAAATTAAGTTGTGTACTAACCCCCAATTATATGAGGATACTTATGACCGTTTGTTTAAGACTTTGGGTATGTTAGATCGGGGTTGCTTTCCCCAACTTCTCGTTAATTCGGCGCTATGGGTACATACACACATGGGGCTCAAAATAAAAATGTTAAACAAACAAGAGACAAGAAACAAGAAACCAAATTTGTTCGGGTGGGTTTGAAAAATCCCAAAAACTCATTCAACCACCTGATGTTCACCCCCTAGTAGATTGGTTCACAATGCTAAGTTTAATGAAGTTTGACTGCAGGTTGATGTTTTGAAATAAATATTTGATTATTGTCTATTAATTAATCAGGTTTAGATCTCATAAAAAAGATGTTTCAAAGATCTAGTCTTTTGAAAAATGTAACTTGTTTTGAATCTACGATCGATATTACTAGGTAGTAATAAAATGATCGTGAACTTTATGTAAGTTATGATTTGTTTACGCTGTTAAAAAAAAATTCTCTGTAAATTTGTAATTTTATAGTAAGTAATTATGTCTATGAAGTTAATTAACGGCTGCATTTAGATCGGGCTATTATAGTACCTTCTTCGCTGGAGGAGGAGCATCTTCGCCTTCTTTTTCGTCCTTCTCAAGGTTTGATTTGCTAACCGCTGTATTCCACTCATCCAACACATCATCTATGTCGAAAGACACATCTTTGAGCTCATCCAACCAGTTTTGGACGCCGGCATCACTGATCGCTCGCTTCTCAGCATCGAAGAGCACGGCTTGAATGCTGGTGAGCTCCCTGCGGAGTTTTTCAACTCCTTCCTCAACGTCCACGATCTCTTTCACTGCTTCTTTTGTCATTACATAGGGAGCCGATTTCAACTTTTCCACGAGTTCGGAAATCATCGGCAAAGCCATGTCTTTGAGCAGTTGCAGGCATCCGGAGATCAGCTGCCTAGCCATAACTTAGAGACTGAAAGAAAATGAATCAAGTAGTACTCGATTGGCCTTGCAGGAGGGGGAAAAAGAAAAAACCTGTAAACAAGAGACTGATTTTGTGTTATTGAAAAGAAAATGAGATTGACAACAAATTGTACTATATATTAATTTCAAGCTAACCGGTCATTAAAGTCAAGTGATGAATTTACCTGACAATTTCACTTGGTTCTTCCGAGACAGTCCTCCGCTACAGGAAACCAGAAAAGAGAACAAAGGAAATTAGTAGAAAATGGATGGCAAGTTTCCTATAATTATAAATATATATATATACACGTGTCTGTGTGCGCGCGTGCCGTGTATTTTGGAATTGATTTCCACTGCCTACGGTTCAATAAGTTATCCTTGTCTTCTGGTGAAGTGCATTAACGTGTGAATAGTCTGAAATTAGAGGCAGTTCAAACAAAAAGAATCCTGTGAGAAAGCACGCGTATATTAAACTAATATAAAGAAATAAATTTGTTTTTGGTGCACTTATTTAAAATGAAAATTTTTGTTGAAGTTTTGATTTTTTTTTAAATTAATTATATTTTTTCTTTTAATAATTAAAAAAAAATTAAAAATTTAATGGAAAATTTAATGGCATTACATTTCTTTTACAATATATGCATTTGCCAAGAAATTTCCCGGGGAGACTTTCAGTGATCTGCATGGTGACTTTTCATGGCATTACATTTTTGAGTTGTCTGCCACTCCCAACAATAATGCAACCTTGGTTTAAAAAGTCTCAATTGAAAGGCAAGTCCCATCGAAATTTCGATGCAAGTAACCATTATACCATCCATCTTCTTTTCCTGTTAAAGTATATTTATGTTTGATTTAATAAATTAGTTTAATTTTAATTAAATTATATTTTTTATCTTAATTTTTATTTTTAAAAAAATTTAATAAAATTTATAATTAATTTTTATAAAATTAATTAATTTTAACTTAAAAATTTTCATCTTTAATTAATTTATCAAACAAAAATTTAAACATTCAAATATTAGTACAACTGTTTGTTTACATATCAGAGAAGACCATATGTACTTTCCTTCATTTGTTTACATAATTTCTCCATTTTTTTTCTTATTAAAATTTATTTTTTATACTAACTTTTTTACTTTTCGGTATTCAATGTGTGTCAGATTGCGTTAATTAGGACGCCCTTGCTATCTCTCTTCAAATCTTTCTGCTCATTTATGATTTCACACTCAACTATCTAAAATTTACTGTATGTGAAGCTGTCAGAAGACCTGTCTTATTTATTTATATATTATTAAAGCAAGACTCATTGTAGACAGTCAAGCTGTACATGCATTTGCCAAGAAATTTCCCGGGAAGACTTTTCATGGCTTTACACTTTTGAGTTGTCTTCCACTGCCTACAGTAATGCAACCTTTCTCAATTGAAAGGAAAGTACCTTCGGAATTTCGATGCAAGTAACCACTATATCATCCATCTTCTTTTCCCATTAAAGTTTATTTATGCTCCGTTTGATTAGTAAATTTAATTTTAATTAAATTAAATTTTTTATTTTTAAAAAAAATTTAAAAAAATTTATAATTAATTTTTAAAAAATTAATGAATTTCAATTTAAAATTTTCATTTTCAACTAACTTACAAAATGAAGATTTAAACATCTAAATATTAGTACACCTATTTAGATTGCTAAGGTTTTTTTTTTTTTTTTTTTACTTTAAATTACCATAATAATAAAAATAGACATAACTTGCTGTAATTGCTGTGATATCTTACTAAATAATAATAATAATAAAATTATGTGATATCTTTTTGAATAAATCTCTTGATTTTGAAAATTCGTTAACCGGTCAGATTTTGTAATTACACTTTATATTTATATGGAATGTGTTTGTAGTGCTCTTAATTGATTAGTGAACCTTTTCTATTTTTTTTTAATTTGTGAATGACTCGTTATTAAACCATGTTAAATCTTTATACTCTCTTTTCCCTTTTGTATCGTCTTCTTAATTAATCTTTGAGGTGTAAATGCTTCAGAGGAAGTCGGGTAGTGCAATTAAAGTCAATTAATGAATTTACACGGAAATTTCACTTGATTCTTCTGACACTGTCCTGCGATATTCGAAATCAAAAAAGAAAACAAAGGTGATAGATGCTGCCACACCCACTTTTCCACATTTTTTCCCCTTCTTCGTAAACGCCAGGTTGTTCTAACAAACCAAGTTGGTTCTTGTTGGATTTAGGGAAAAAAAAAATTGTTTATATTTTTTAATAATTAATATCAATTTCCCAAAACACTGATCGTAAGACACATTTTATTCCAAATGTTCTTCAATATAAAACAAAAGGTCCAAATATACTTTTTTCTCAAAACTTTCTACCTTAAACACACATCTCCAAAATCATATCTCATCTCCAACATAAATATCTCCAAAATTCAATCTTCAACACTCCCCCCAAACAGGTGAAATGCATTAACATGTGAAAAAGATTATAATAGGTAAGTCCAACAAAGTTCAAACAAAAAGAATCCTAAAGCCACTAGGACTAGTCTAGTTGGTGAGAGAAAATTGAGGGGTTAAAGGTTTAGGTACAGTAAGTCTAATGATCCTTAGCAAGTGTAAAAAAAAATTATGTAGATTAGATTGATTTAATGGAGGGTTTGGTGTTTACCAATTAAAAAAAAAAAAACAAAACAAAACAAAAAAAGTATCATTTTAGATAGAACGCATAGATAAAACTAATTCAAATAAATAAAACAAATCCATTTGTCCATACTTGTCCAAATTTGGAACTTTTTTTGCGTGTCCATTGAAATTTCATTGCAAGTAATAAAGGAAAGATTCCTAAAGAAATTGACATATCTATACATAACATGAGAAATACCCAATACAAAATAGAGAAAAGAGATGAAGAGAGAAAACGATGCAAGGATTATATATTAGCAATAACAAACAAAATATAATGTCATTAATCAATCAACTCTTTTGATAAAATTACAATGATTGAGCAATTTATAAATATCCAAACTAACAAAAATATATGATTAACTTAATTCTAAATATTGTAAATAACCCTAAAAGATAAACATGTGTGATTTCTTTTGATTAATGCATGTCTAATACCAAATAATAAATTACCTTATTTCTTATGAGATGTCACCGCTAAGGAATGAATGTCCTTGTGAATAACAGTGAATAATTTTTTTTTTCTAAGTATAAGGAAATGTTAAACAATAGAAATACCTTCATTTTTCGGATTATTGACTAAAATAACAACCTCAAAAATTAAATTTAACAAAATAATATTTTTTTAATTTTAATATAAAAATGAACATCTAAAAAATCCGTCATTCTTAGTCATACTAAAATTATTTTAATAATAAAATCTTTTTAAAAATTATTTAAAAAAGTGCTTGAGTCATTTTTGTCAATTGATTCTCATTTTTCATGTACAAATGATCCCACATGCACCTACTAAGAATTGGTTCCACACCTTTTTTTTTTTTTTTTTTTTGTTATTTACGGAAAAGGATTCTAGTTGGGTCCCACACTTGGAGACCCTACAACCCCACCGACCAGAGTTGGCCCCACCAATCCCCTTGGTTATATAGAGTTGTTGTAGCTTTGCCTTCGGCTTGGAGTAGGACCACAAGTTTGTAGGAAAAGCAAAAAAAACTTCAAAATCTAAAAAGAAAAACGATGGACTCGTTTGGTACCATTTTTAATTTTGTTTTTATTGATAACTCTATAAATAGAGTTATTTAGCATTGTTAAATTTATATTTTTACTATAATCTTAATTTTTTTTCTAAATTTATTATATTTTTTTTTAAGTATAGGTTAGTTATGTTAATAAGGTTAAAAGTGATAATTTGAAATTAAAATTTGATAAAAAAATTTTTAAAATTACAAAAGAAAATTCGGAGTCATCATCGACGACTCTCAGGAAGACCCACGTGCACCCACGCACTCTCTAGGTCGTCGGATGAGCTCCATCAGTCCTCCCGATCGCGAGTGCCCTTCACTTGCGCAAAAGCGAGCATCCCATAGCATGTTAGCGTATTCAATGGTGTGCTAAATTCAGTGCTCGCGTTTCACGGAGCTCCTGTGTGTCTGCGTGCTTCAGCCAGCCAAAGCACGCCAATTGTCCCAGTGAAGCGCTCTCCCAGTCGTCCATTGCCACCTGTCCGCGTGGGTCCCTAGTGCTGCTGTGCGTCAGTTTACAGCAGATAAAAGAAAAGAAAAAATAAATAAATAAGGGAACAACCTACTACTAAAGGCGTTGGCTTTGAGGCTTTAAAAAGGGCGCCTTGGGCTCCATGCAAAGAGTCTTTTAGCTGCGAGAGAAGCGAAATCCAAAGAAGAAATAGAAGAGAAAAAATATTTTAAATTTTAGGTTTAGTTTTATACAAAATGAGGAAGAGATTATCTTAAATCATTAAGAACATAAGGAGAAGAAAATTTAGGAGAAGATCTTAGAGACTTGTGACACGTTTAAATTGGGTTTTCTTATTTTTTTTTATTTTTTTATTTTTGTAATATGAGAATGATTAAATTTTTATTTTGTAAATTTTTATTTTTATTCATGAACTAATTTTCTTTTATGGGAACACGATCTTGCCGGATTATGATTATTTAAGTTTTTCTATTTTTAATTAATTGATGTTATATTCTAATTCTATGTTGAATGTTTTAATCCATGCTTAATGCTTGTGAATTTGACTAATTTTTACATGATTTGACATTTGATTTAAGATTAAGAAGTGATAATTGAATAAGTCCTTATTTAATCTACTATGAGAATGTCATAAGCTAGAGATAGTTATGAAACTTATGCACCATCATGAATTTCTGATTCTTAATGAATTATGATAAGATGTTTGAGACCGAAAGTTGATAAAACTTATTAAAAAAAATTGTTAATATTTGAGAAAGATTAATGAAAATATTAGAGTGATTCACTAGAAATATAAAAAATAGACGTTGATTAATTAGATTAGAGGATTTGAATATGATTAATCTGGTGAATATAACTTAATCTAAATATTGTAAATAATCCTAAAAGATAAACATGTGTGATATCTTTTAATTGCTGCATGTCTAACACCAAGTAATAAAACACCTCATTTCCTATGAGAAGTCACCACCTAGGAATGAACGTCCTTGTAAATAACAGCGAATAATTTTTATTTATTTATCTTTTCTAAGTATAAGTGAATGTTAAACTATAGAAACACTTTCATTTTTCGGACTATTTACTAAAATAACAACCTCAAAAATTAAAATTAATAAATAATATTATTTAATTTTAATATAGGAATGACCATCTAAAAATTCAGTTATTCTTAGTCATATTTAAATTATTTTAATAATTAAAATTTTTAAAAACTTATTTATAAAAATGCTTAAGTCATTTTATTGATTGACTCTCCTTTTTCATGTTCAAATGATTCCACGTGCACCTACTAATAATTGGGTTACATACCTTTTTTTTTTTTTTTGGGTTATTTACGAAAAGGATTCAAGTTGGGTCAGACCCAACATCCCCACCCACTAGAGTTTGGGCCCCACCAAGCACCTTAGTTATTGAGAGTTATAGCTTTGCATTCTGCTTCGAGTAGGACCATAAGTTCGTAGAAATAGGGGAAAAAAATTCAAAATAGAAAAAGAAAAACGATGGACTTGATTGGCATAATTTTTAAATTTTGTGTTTACTCATAAAGAGAAGTAGAAGTTATAATTTTAGTAAATTTTTCAAATCATATTTTTAATAAAGTTTACAAGGTCAAAATAATTATAGGGAGTGTTTGGTGAATGAGTTGAGTTGAGATTTTAAGTTTGAATAGTAATTTTTGTTGATTTTTTCAGAAAAGATAAAAATTTTTTTCAGAAGAAGACAAAAAAATGATGAAAAAAATACAGTTTAGTTTAAATTAAGTGTAAATGTCAAACAAGCCTGTAAAGTTTTTGACAAATAATAAAAATATTAAATTAAAGTTTATAATATTTAATTTATACTCAAAAACAAGTTTACCATTAATCGGAAGAAAAGAAAAGCTACAGCTATAATCATGTACAATAATTACGATAAGTGGCTGATTACGCCCAAATGTGTACAAAAACAAGCGGTCGATTGTAGCACAATTAGGACGGTCGATCCCACGAGGAGGTGATAAAAACAAACAAGAAAAGATTAGCGGAACAAAAGCGTTAGAGGAAAAAGTAATCAAAGAAAGAAGGAAAAGAAATATTTTTGTGATTTTTAAAACAATTTTTAAAAACACCGTAATTTAGAAATGAAGAAAATTCAATAATTAAAAGGTGGTAAAGCATCAAGAATCCCTCATGTGTATTGTTTTCCAATTTTTTTTTTAATTTTGATTTAATAAAAGAATTCAAATGAATTAGACTTCTCACTTTAAGACCAAAAAGACTATTATAATAAATTATCTAAAATCGACAATATATCAAATTGACAATATTGCAGTAAAAGATCAATTTATAAAACAAGTCTAATTACAAAACATTTTATGATAAAATTTACATAGAAAAAGCATGACTGAATCTATATAAAAACTTAGCACATAATATTTTGCATTCAAAGAAAATTAGAAAATGGAGAAGAATAATTCACTCAAATATATATGCATTATAACACTGAATAAACAAAACCTCAATTGGAATACTCAACACATGAGTTCATCTCTAGCTTTACCCAGAATAATTAGCCTAAAATGTTATTCATCTCACAAAGTTCTAACAAGAAAATATGAGATGAAAAATAAAATAATACTAAAAACTCAGCTAAAAATTAATGGAAAAACTCTATTTTCGTCCTCTTGAGGAGCCTTCATTATATAGGCTCGAGTCCAACAAGTTAGGGAGGATTTTTGGCCAACAAATCCGCTAACCAGATTGGTAGATCAGCCGGTTACTCGTGGAACACCAGCTAGATGCAAGGATCTGGCCTTGATTTTGTGCCACGGGCTTGGCTGAGAATTTGGCCCGAATTTGCGTGCAAGTGGAGGAACAGATGGGACGCGCACGTGGGCTTGGGCGAGATTCTCGCGGGCTGGAATCGCGGGCTTGGTTTGCTGTTGACTGGGCGTGGAGGAAGCAGCTGCGCTTGGGCTGGGATTGCAGCTGGAGGAGCAGCTGAAGGGCTGAGCTGGAATTTCGGCCCGTATCTCGCACTGGGCCTGGTTTCTCGGGCTGGAGTTAACTTCGCGTGGAGGGAGGAGCATTTGGTGGGCTGCTGCACGCGTGGAGAAAAGAAGGAAAAAGGAAAAAGAAAGGAAAAATAAATAGGAAAGAATCAAAATAATTAAAATAATAAATATTTCTAAAGTAAAATATTATGAATTAATATTACGAAAATCCTTATTTAAAATGTGATTTATTTAATAAATTATATAAATAAAAAT
This sequence comes from Ficus hispida, assembly GCA_025413025.1. Taxonomy (NCBI): domain Eukaryota; kingdom Viridiplantae; phylum Streptophyta; class Magnoliopsida; order Rosales; family Moraceae; genus Ficus; species Ficus hispida. The sequence continues at coordinate 7,061,201 of CM046368.1, read as the reverse complement.
ATATTTTTGTGCATTTATCACAACCCCCAACCAGCTTATTGCTAGTCCCTAGCAATTCAAGCGTAAGAAAAAAAATCAAGTCAACCTGAAAATTCAAATCAAAACCTACAAAATCATCCAAGTACTTAACCAAAACATCAGCAAGAAATCAGAAAGTGCTATCAAACTACTTCAGTTATTACTCCAGAGTTGTGTGTGTGTGCACCAAACCGTATCCTTCTTATCACAATCCATAACATAGATAGCATCGAAAAATTTATCAAGAAAAAGTCTCAACTCCATTACCTCACGGGTGTTGGAAATGTTTTAGTGCAGAGGTTTTCACTCATAGAGTTGGAAAGAAATCAGTCAACACTCAAATGAGAGAAGGCATTTTAAGGACAAGCTAATAAACAAATATTGATCAAATGATAGGCGACTCAAATACTCGGAACATTATACTACTTACACCATAAACTAGCTTTTGGGATTTCATTTGGATAAAATAGAAAATTACATAAACAAAGAGCCATCAAGTATAAACAACTTTTCTTTTCTTTTTCTTTTTCTTTTTTTTTTTTTTTTTTTTAAATTAACAAGAGACATCATGCTTAATCGAACAAATATAGTAAGGAATTCTTTTGACTGCTATGCAGCACCATATGAGATCAAACTACATGAATGATGTAAGGCTCTATTACAAAAGATTAATTCTATCTAACCAAAAATCATCCTTCTAGCAAAAGTACAAGTTAAGTAGTGGTGTTCCAAATAGTGATTGTACCAATTCGAAAGATCAATAAAAGTTCAAAAAGCTGTTTTCTCAACTCTCACAACTCACCAATAAAACACTTAGACTCGAGAATTTTTCTCAACTAAATATGTTAACAACCATCTTACCACAAGGTTTAGCATGTGCACAAAAAGAACTCTGGAAATCATTTCTTAATAGTTGAGATAACAAAAACTGACTCAAACCGATCATTTTGAAATCACACTTAGGTAACTTTGTAAAAATTTTGATCCAAATTCTAAAATGACCGAAATTAAACTCACGCATGAATATGCTCACCACCCCCCATCAAAAATCAGACAGTGTCCTCAATGTCTAAAAAGATGTACAAATATGAAGAAGACAGGGAAAGAGAACACCTGGTTGATGACGATAGGAACAGAGATAAGCAACCTGATCTGATTCTTCAAAACACACAGACAAATATAAAAGCACATAAAGACAAACTGAAAATAAAAGCACACAAAACACACAAAAAGAAACAAACAAAATAAAAATATGATACAAAAAAAAAAAAAAAAGTTGGAAGCAAACTACTTATAAACTGGGGCCGCAAGAATGATATCTTCAGCCTGGCTTACTCGTTCAATGTAGTGCTTCAACCTCTGACCATTGACTCTGAAAATTCTCCCATCGCTTGGGTCCTCGACTTCAACAGCACCATTGGGAAAGACTTGTTTCACCACAAATGGACCAGTCCACCGCGACCTTAACTTACCTGGGTGGAGATGCAGACGAGAGTCATAAAGGTGCACCCTCTGATTTGGCTCGAAGTTTTTCCTCAAAATTTGCTTGTCATGAGCCACCTTCATTCTAGCCTTGTAGATCTTGGAGTTATTATATGCATCATTTCTTAACTCCTCAATTTCCGACAGCTGGAGCTTGCGATGTATACCTGCAGCACTGAGATCAAAGTTAAGGGCTTTGACAGCCCAATAAGCCTTATGCTCAAGCTCTACAGGTAAATGACAGGCTTTTCCAAAGACAAGCCTGTAAGGAGACATCCCAAGGGTGGTTTTGTAAGCAGTGCGATATGCCCAAAGTGCGTCGGAAAGGCGCATGGACCAATCTTTGCGGTCGGGGTTTACCGTCTTCTCCAAGATTTGTTTGATCTCTCGATTTGCCAGCTCAGCTTGACCGTTCGTTTGGGGGTGATAAGCGGTTGAAACTTTGTGGATCACACCGTATTTGCGCATCAGGGCCTCGAAAGAACGATTGCAGAAATGTGTGCCTTGATCACTGATGATAGCGCGGGGTGTACCAAACCTAGATAACACATTCTCTTTCAAGAACTTCACAACTGTTGCATTATCATTGGTTCGGCACGGCACAGCTTCTACCCATTTAGAAACATAATCCACAGCGAGAAGAATGTATAGGTAACCAGAAGAAGATGGAAAGGGTCCCATAAAACCTATCCCCCAACAATCAAATATCTCTATCACAATAATTGGGTTCAAAGGCATCATATGGCGACGGGACAAAGCACCTAACTTTTGGCACCTAAAACAAGAGCGACAAAATTCATTAGTGTCTTTAAACAAAGTGGGCCAATAAAGACCACACTGTAGGATTTTTGTAGTAGTCTTTTTTACGGAGAAGTGACCACCACATGCATCGTTATGGCAAAAGTGTAAAACACTATGAATTTCATTGTCAGGAATGCATCGCCTTATGATCTGGTCGGGGCAGTATTTGTAAAGGTACGGGTCATCCCAGTAGAAATTACGCACCTCGACCAAGAATTTACGCTTATCTTGAGCACTCCAATCAGCAGGAAGTTCGCCTGTCACCAAGTAATTGACGATGTAAGCATACCAAGGTAGCTTGGTGACAGCGAATAGATGTTCGTCGGGAAAATCATCTCGGATGGCAGGACCGTCGGCAGGGTCACTAAATTCGAGTCGAGAAAGATGGTCCGCCACAACGTTTTCGACTCCTTTCTTGTCCTTGATTTTGATGTCAAATTCCTGCAGCAAGAGGATACACCTAATCAATCGCGCCTTGGCATCCTTTTTGGAAAGGAGATACTTAAGAGCTGCATGATCTGTGAAGACGGTGATGGGTGAACCAATCAGATATGCATGGAACTTGTCAAGTGCAAACACAACAGCGAGCAACTCTTTCTCAGTGGTTGAGTAGTTCAATTGAGCACTATTCAGAGTGCGGCTTGCGTAATACACTACAAAGGACTTCCCCTCTCTTCTTTGACCAAGGACTGCCCCAACAGCATGGTTACTTGCGTCACACATAATCTCAAATGGTAGGCTCCAATCCGGTGACTGAATAATGGGGGCAGTAGTCAACTTTACCACAAGCGTTCGGAAGGCATCCTCACAATCTTGCGTCCACTCAAAAATGGCATCTTTGGCTAGGAGATTACATAATGGACGAGAAATCGCAGAAAAATTCTGTATGAACCTCCTATAGAAACCAGCATGCCCGAGAAATGATCGAACTTCTTTGACTGACTTGGGAGTGGGCAATTTAGAGATAAGTTCAATCTTAGACTGATCGACCTCAATCCCTTTCTCAGAAACAACATGCCCCAAGACTATGCCTGATGGTACCATGAAATGGCATTTCTCCCAGTTAAGCACGAGTCCTTTTTCTTCACATCTTGTCAGAACAGCTTCTAAGTTGAGAAGGCACAAGTCAAAGGAATTGCCGAAGATGGTCAAGTCATCCATGAACACTTCCATACATTTCTCGACCATGTCGCTGAAAATGCTCGTCATGCACCTCTGAAAGGTGGCTGGTGCGTTACACAGTCCAAATGGCATACGCCGGAAGTCATAAGTACCAAAAGGACAGGTAAAAGTAGTTTTGTCTTGGTCCTCCAATGCAATCTCGATCTGATAATATCCGGAGTAGCCATCAAGAAAGCAGTAGAAAGTAGGGCTGGCAAATCGTGTTCGCGGGCCGTGTTCGGGCCAGCCCGATTACGGCACGACACGATTAGCTTGAACACGAACACGACACGATTAATAAACGGGCCACGAACTCAAACACGAACACGACACGATTAATAAACGGGTAGCACGACACGACACGCGAACACGATTATTAAACGGGCCAAGACGGGTTGACACGAAAACAAACACGTTTATGACCCATTTAACACGGAAAGCCCGTTAACGGCCCATTTAACACGAAAAGCCCGTTTATGGCCCGTTTAACACGAAATGGCTTCCGGACCCATTTAACACAAAAATTATGGAAAAAAAATCACTTAAAATTCTAAATTCACTAACACAAAAGTTTAAATTCACTAATACAAATTCTAAATTCTAAATTCACTAACACTTAAAATTCTAAATTGTCACATAATCAATATCCAAAATATTAATAGAAACATCAAAAGACAACAAAATATTAATATAAAAGGAAATGCTTTCTTACTTGAGAATCATAGCATCATAGGTTCCATCTCCATAAATCTTCAAAAGTTTCCAAATATTTCAACCTATTCAAGAAATTTATGAGAATGAAATTAAAACATATTTAAAAACTATCTAAAGATTTAAAAAAATGTCACTATGTCTAAATTACCTTCCATTTGAACATCTGCATTTGAGGAGCTGGGATTGTGGGAGCTTTGAGCAGACATGGAGTTAGACTCGTTGAGTTCCAAACTGAGCACATCTTCAATGATTTCATCCACAGCCATGTGAATTGATTTGTTGTTGTCTGCACATAAATTTGATAAGTGGCCAACAACATAATGTAATCTTATGTAGTCAATAAGAAATGAATACACTATTTCTCCATTCAACTTGAAAACATCTAGAACATTAAAAGAAAAATTCACAGCTTAATACAACCAAGTAATAACTTCAATATATATAAAAATTGAAAACTAGATTATATCATGTGTAATGCTATTACTACATATCAAAGACTCAAAGGTAGAATATACCTTTATCTCCAAATAGCCAATCCCTAGTGCAAACCAATGCCTGAACTACGTCAGGTTTAAGTGAGCTCCTGTATTGATCTAAAATTCGTCCCCCAACACTAAAAGCAGATTCGGATGCAACAGTAGTTATTGGTATGCTCAAGATGTCACGAGCCAGCTTAGAAAGCTCCGGATAGCGAAACTGGTTTCCTTTCCAAAACTCAAGAACATCAAATTCCTCTGTTTGTTGTATTCTTGGCTCATCCAAATAAACCTCTAACTCTGACTTTTGCATAACAGCTTGTTCTTGACTTTCAAAACTATTGAACTCCTACAAGCACAAAGATATAAAACAAGATTAACAAAATAAAATATAAAACAACAATTATAATAAATGCTAAATTGCAAAACTCTACATATTTTTTTACCTTCATTACTTTGTTTTGTCTCAATAAGAACTTCTTTGTTGGGTTCTTTGCAACAGGAGTAGGATCTACCACGGCAGATGTAGTTTTAGTGTTGTTGCAAGCATACTCAGCAAACAATGCTGCCAAACCATCCTTAACCAACAAAAATTGGCTTGATCCTCTTTCTCCATAAATGTTAGCATAAGCATAATCCACAAAGTTTAACTTGCAACATGGATCAAGAGCTGATGCTATTGCTAATATCAAAGAGAAGTCTTTCCAATACTTTTCAAACTTGCTGAGCATTGCCTTTGCCATAGTGGACAAATATGAATCCTCACTTTCCACATATGATTTTAGTGTCAAATAGCAGGTGTATACAATAGGAAAGTACAAGTTTGCTGTGGGGTATTGAACTCCGGAGAAAATGCAAGTAAAATTATAAAATGGTTCTAAGAACTCATTAATCTTCTCTGTCTTTTCCCACTCATCAGAAGTAGGACAATTCTTGTAATTTGAGTCACTTAATTGTAAATGACAAAATGCACGCCGATAATACAAGACACTGTCAAGCATGAGAAATGTAGAGTTCCATCTAGTTGGCACATCTTGCCTTAAACCCTCTTAGCATCAAGACCCACAAGATTTACACATTCTAGAAACTTCTTCTTTCTAATTTGTGACCCTCTCACATATTTCACACTTTCACGGGCCTTTTTCACCACATCATCAATATCTTTCAGACCCTCATGGACTACTAGGTTAAGAATATGGGCACAACAACGAATATGGAAAAAAGTACCATTAGAAATAAGTGCTTTCTTTCCATTCAATTCATCTTTTAACAAATCCACAGACACATCATTTGCAGAAGCATTATCCAAAGTAAGAGAAAACGCCTTATTTTCAATTCCCCAATCGCATAGCAATGCATAAAGTTTTTCGGACAATGCAATACCAGTGTGTGGAGGTGGCATGAAACAAAAATTTAAAATCCTCTTTTGCAACACCCAATCTTTGTCAATGAAATGGGCGGTCAATGTCAAATAACCATCTGTGACTATAGAAGTCCACAAATCAGAAGTCAAACAAATTCTACCAGGGGTCGCATCCAACATAGATTTAATTCTTATTCGTTCCCTTGAAAACATTTTAAACACATCTGCCTTCAAAGTGTTTCTCGAAACCAAATTAATGTCAGGCTGCAAATATTGAAAAGCGGCCCTAATACCTTCATATTCAACAAAAGAAAATGGAAGATCATGCAAAATGATGGCTGTTGTTATCAATTGCCGAAAGTGTTCAGGATCAAACCTCTTTGCACTCACTGCTAAAGAGCCTTTTTCTTGTGATATCAAAAGTTGGCCGATATCACGTGTGTCTTTTCGTTGGCAAGATATCATATGACGCCGCATGCTTCCAGTCCCATTCTTACTATCAGCTAAATAAACAGAACCACATTCCTTGCATTTTGCCCTTAACCTCTTGTCTTCACTCATCGGAAGCTTATCAAAATGTGACCAGACAATAGAAGTAGTCCTTCTTTTGCGTTTGGCTTTGCTGGGTGCATCTTCAGAAATAACTTCAAGCTCCTCTTCCTCATCTTCATCAATAGGCACATCTGTATTGGCAGGAGCAGTAGCACTAGTACCAGACTCAAGATTCACTTCATGTCCTAGACCATCCATCTGCAAAATATAATCAAATAATGATGCTTTCATGTGCAAGACTAGGTGTTTTAAATAGAAATGAAACAATTACGTTTTTAGGATTTCATTTTCTTTTCCTCCATTTTCTCATCAACCAAACAAGGGAAAAGAAAAAAAAAAACATAAAAAAAAAAAGTAGGGCTGTATATGTGAATGTACCTCATAGAAAAAAAAAACCCCCAATTGAAAAACCCTAGCGCTGCCGAGTTCGATCTGTAAGCTGAAATCGTGAGCTTGCGATCACGAGGCTTGCATCCACGTTAACAGATGCAGTGGAAATGGGAGAAAATGGTGGAAGAAAAGATGGCAGATGGAGGGCGGTGATCAGATGGCAGATGGAGGAGAGAAAATGGTGCGGTGGAAAAGAAATTGGTGGAAGAAAAGAGAGTGTGGAGAGTGATGAGGGCGAGATATAGGAAGAGAGAGAAGCCTGGCTCGGGCAGGAATGAGGCAGGGCGTTCTACGACAGTCTTTTGACTGTCGTGGTTGGTCCCGAAGCGCGCGGGCGCGCCCTGGGCCGCGCGGGCGCGCGCCTGGCTCGGGCAGGAACGAGGCAGCGTTCCACGACGGTCTTTTGACTGTCGTGGTTGGTCCCCAAGCGCGCGGGCGCGCGCCTGGGCCGCGCGGGCGCGCGCCTGGCTCGGGCAGGAATGAGGCAGGGCGTTCTACGACAGTCTTTTGACTGTCGTGGTTGGTCCCGAAGCGCGCGGGCGCGCCCCTGGGCCGCGCGGGCGCGCGCCTGGCTCGGGCAGGAACGAGGCAGCGTTCCACGACGGTCTTTTGACTGTCGTGGTTGGTCCCCAAGCGCGCGGGCGCGCGCCTGGGCCGCGCGGGCGCGCGCCTGGCTCGGGCAGGAATGAGGCAGGGCGTTCTACGACAGTCTTTTGACTGTCGTGGTTGGTCCCGAAGCGCGCGGGCGCGCCCCTGGGCCGCGCGGGCGCGCGCCTGGCTCGGGCAGGAACGAGGCAGCGTTCCACGACGGTCTTTTGACTGTCGTGGTTGGTCCCCAAGCGCGCGGGCGCGCGCCTGGGCCGCGCGGGCGCGCGCCTGGCTCGGGCAGGAAGGAGGCAGCGTTCCACGACGGTCTTTTGACTGTCGTGGTTGGTCCCCAAGCGCGCGGACGCGCGCCTGGGCCGCGCGGGCACGCTCCTACGCGCTTCTTTGACATCCTTTCACGACGGTTAAAAGACCGTCGTGGTTGGTCCAGGGCCTACCACGACGGTCTTTTTTGACCGTCGTGGTAACTTTTTATACCACGACGGTTTTTAAAAAAACCGTCGTGATATCGGTTCTGCGAAATTTCAAAAATAATCCGAGAACCGTGCACGCTTGCATGTTGTCCAAATTTTGCGTCCTACATATATAAAATCAAATGAAAGACCTGGATCGTTTTTTTTATTGTATCGACGCCATGACGGTTCTTAAACCGTCGTGGTATCACGGATACCACGACGGTCCTAAGACCGTCGTGTAATTTGAGATACCACGACGGTTCTAAAACCGTCGTGGAATCCATATATTTACCACGACTGTGGATTCCACGACGGTTTTTAAACCGTCGTTGAAGTATTACTACGACGGTTTTTAACCATCATGGAATCTGGTTTCTGTAGTAGTGTCACATATTATATTTGTTGATATGCAAGCATCTAAATTAGAATTGATATCCCATAACATTTTTCATGTAGGAAATGTCTATATAAGTTAACAAATGGAAAGATTTGTTATTTAGTAGAAAACAATATGAATCATGAAATACGTGGCATTCCGAAATCAGAGGGCCTTGTGAGAAAAGAATTACGAGGAACAATGGAAGCAACAATCAACATCCACTTTTTTTAATATAGTTAAGATAAAAACATTATCTTTTGTATAATATATATATATATTATATATATATATATTTGAAAGGGTAGACATATAATTTATTGATACCCGATCAAAAAGACAAAAACAATAATTCTTATTTTTCTATTTATATTTCAATAATTTATACAAGTAATTTTTTGTTTATTATTAGCATTATTTTTCATTCCGTAGTGTCACCATAATACCACACTAGACTGACTTATTGATTACCAAACAGAGTAACATTCTTTTGGAGTTAAACATATTTTATAGTATTGTCAAATACTTAGTTGCTTTAAACAACAAGCAAAAGAATAAACTACAATAGTAATTCGAAGACAACAAGTAAAAAATACAGAAATGATGACAAGAATATTTAAATATTATTTATGAATTTTTTTTTCATGGTCAATAAGAATTTGGAAAGTTGAAGTTCAAATTTGAAAAATATAGTTTCAAAATGATGAGTAAGTTTTACTGTTTTACATCCTAATAAATTTATGTATTTGTTAACTATAAGATTACCCTAATATCCTAATTCAAATATATACACATAATTAGGTTTACTATTTTATATTATTAATTATTTTATATTATTAACTAGTTAACTCTAAGCCTATAATTTGTTTACAATTTTATATTATTAACTAGTTAATTATAAGATTATTATTTTATATCAGAAGCAACATCTCCATAACTTCTGATTTATATTGTCTCAATAGTGGAAATCTTCAATAGTTATTTTCTGGTCTTGTATCAAACACACAAATGGGCCTATACTTGTTATAAAAAGAGCTTTAGAATAGTTTGAAAATTCTAACATAAACGTGTTAAACGTGTTAATCGTGTTAGCCCGTTTCCGGCCCATTTATTTTTGTGTTAAACGTGTCGACCCAATTTCGACCCAATTATTAAACGTGCGGTTCAAACCCATTTATTACGTGTCGTTCTCGTGTCGTGTCACCGTGTCGTGTCCGGAATTGCCGGCCCTAGTAGAAAGGATGGCCAGCCACACGTTCTAGGATTTGGTCGATGAACGGAAGCGGAAAATGATCCTTGCGGGTGGAAGCGTTCAGCTTTCGGTAGTCAATACACATGCGCCAACCCGTAACTGTCCTTGTGGGGACAAGAGCCCCTTTCTCGTTCTCTACCACTGTCACTCCCGATTTCTTGGGCACTACCTGAGTTGGACTAACCCACTTGCTATCGGCAACCGGATAGATGATACCTGTATCCAGAAGCTTCAAGACCTCATTCTTCACAACTTCTTTCATCGTTGGGTTTAGTCTCCTTTGGGGATCCCTTCGTGGTACAGCCCCGTCTTCCAAATTGATGTGATGGGAGCAAATTAAGGGGCTAATACCCTTAATGTCAGCAATCGTCCAACCTAACGCAGCTTTGTGCTTTTGCATCATGTCGACTAACCGCTGTTCTTGTGATGCGTTAAGTTTAGATGAAATGATAACAGGAAAGGTATCACCAGCTCCCAGGAAGACATATTTCAGATCCTCAGGCAATTGAGCGAGCTTAAGTGTTGGGATCTCTTCAGTGGATGGTTTTGGCTTTTCTTTTTCTCGAGGAAGCTCTTCAAAACGCGGTTGCCAAAACTTGGTTCCTATGCCTTGTGCGTCTTTATAGATGGTAGCGTTGTTGGTCAACTCACAAGGATCGGAACTTTCAGAGTCAGAATTGTGGAGGAGTTCATCAAGATTATCGGAATCACTGTACAGTTGAACCTCCTCCGAGACGAGTGTGTCGATCAGAAATGTTTGGTGACACTCGTCATCATCATGTGGCTGCTTCGCAATGTGGAAAACATTTACTTCCAAGGTCATGTTCCCGAAAGATATCTTCATGAGACCATTCCTACAGTTAATCAAAGCATTGGCTGTAGCAAGGAACGGTCTACCGAGGATGATGGGAATCTTGGATTCCATGCTTACCACAGATTGAGTATCTAGGACAAGGAAATCAATGGGGTAATAAAACTTCTCAACTTGAACCAGAACATCCTCAACTATACCCCGAGGCTTCTTGATCGAACGATCGGCCAGTTGCAAAACCACAGATGTGGGCTTAATCTCTCCAAGACCAAGTTGCGAGTAGATGGAGTAAGGCATGAGATTGACGCTCGCTCCAAGGTCGAGCAAAGCTTGGCCGAATTCCTGAGTTCCAATTTGGCATGAGATGGTGGGACAACCAGGATCTTTGTACTTAGGCGGCGCCTTCTGCTCGATCACCGCACTCACTTGTTCCGTCAAGAAGGCGGTCTTCTTAACGTGGTGCTTCCTTTTGGCGGTGCATAGATCCTTAATGACTTTGGCATAAGCTGGCACTTGCTTGATCACATGAAGCAAAGGAAGATTAATCTTCACTTGAGTCAAATGCTCTAGGATCTCACTTTGACTATCCAGAACTTTCTTAGCAGATCGCAGAGCTTGGGGGAAAGGCACTTTTACTGGAAGTTCAATTGACTCAGCTATCTTGGGGACGACTTCTTGACTACTTGAAGTGACAGTAGTTCTTGATGGTTCATTTGAAATCTTGCCACTACGAGTGGTGATGGCATTGACCTCCTTGATGTTTTGACCTGCAGAGTTGGGGGTTTATGCCATGTGTTGCCCCGTGAGATTGGATTGAGCTTGCGAAGGAAACTTGCCTCGTTCTTGAACAGTCAGGGCACCAGTCAGCCTTGTGATTTGGCTCTTCATCTCTTTACTTTCTTCCACCATTTGCGTGAAAAATGATTCGAACTTTTGGTTCATCCTAGTCTGTGCCTCCATGAAAGATTGCAAGGTATTCTCGAGAGAACTCCTCGGCGGTTGTGCAGGATAATGAGGTGCAGAATTCGCCTTTGGTGGTTGTGTTTGATTGGAATCTCTCCAGCTGAAGTTTGGATGGTTCCTCCAGCCAGGATTGTACGTGTTAGAGAAAGGCTTGTTGTATGCCCCTAAGGCATTACATTGCTCTTCGTAACTCCCTCTTATTTCACTATAAACAAGGCAATCCTTAGCTAAATGTTCCAATCCTCCACAAACGAAGCATGGTTCTTGTGACTCTGCCCTTGCGACCATGTGGATTCCTTTACCTTCCTTGGTTTTGAGGGTCTCAATCTGTCGTGTCAAAGACTCAATTTGGGCCTTGAGGTTATCCTCTTCCCTTAGTTGGTAGACTCCAGCAGGTCGAGAACGACTAGTGCTGTCAGTAGCACTTGGTCCAGTCCATGTGTGGGCTTTCTCGGCTAGCTCGTTGAGATACTCGAAAGCCTCTTCGGGATCCTTCTGGAGAAACTCACCATTGCACATCATCTCCACAAATTGACGCTCTCGGATTGTGAGTCCTTCGTAGAAATAGCTGACGAGGCGCCAACTCTCGTAACCATGGTGGGGACATTGATTCAACAAATCTTTAAACCGCTCCCAGACTTGATAGAGAGTTTCATTGTCCTTTTGAGTAAAGGTCGAGATCTGTCGTTTAAGACCATTAGTCTTATGGTGTGGGAAATACTTGTTGAAGAATACAGTTGTCATCTCTTCCCATGTTCCAATAGACCTAGGTCGCAAAGAATACAACCAGCTTTTGGCTTTGTCTTTCAGAGAGAATGGAAAAAATTTTAATCGCACAGAATCTGCAGCTTCGGCTCGGTTGTGGAAAGTGGCCACCACCTCATCAAACTCCCGAACATGCACGTACGGATTTTCGCTTTCTAACCCGTGAAATGTCGGCAAAAGTTGAATCATACCCGGCTTGAAATCCAAATTCGGCAAATGAGGTGGAAATATTATGCACGATGGTGTGGCCGTACGCGTAGGGTGAAGGTAGTCGTTCAACGTCTTTTGTTGGACCTCCTCGTTTTGAGCCATCGCAAATGGATTTGGAATTGCTAAAGCGTTTGGAGATGGAGGAAGGCTAGACGTAGAAGAAGAAACTTCGCTAGGGTTTTCAGGTCTTCTTGCGAATCTCCCGAGTTCGTTTCTATAACGATTCATTCACCTTGAGCGTTTAAATTTTTGTGGTTATTATTTTTTTTTATTATTTTTTTTTAAAATTTTTTTTTATTTTTTTATTTTTTAATTTTTAAACAAAGACAACTTTTATAAAAACAACAATAGTGTAAAACCGTGAATCGCAATCCCTAAGAATGCTCCCAGGAAAGATTGGTGGGGCGAGGCCTCCTTAAAAACCAACCTCCTAGACAGAACTTCCTTAGTTCGTACTTTTAAACGTTTCCACACAATTGCTTGCAAAATTTATTAAATTTTATGGTGTATTTTATGAAATGTTAGATGTTAGATATTAATATCCTAAGTTAATACTAAACTAAAACCTAAGGTTATACAAATTATGAAAGTTTTTTTTTTTTTTTTTTAAACAATGTAAACGAAACAAATATTATGTAAACTAAACTTACAAAAGCTGACAAAACTAATAACTAAAGAAAATATAATATAAGCTAAATAATAATAATAATGATAATAATAATAATAAAAATTACAACGTAACAATAAAAAGGTAAATTAACAAAAAGTAAATGACTAATAAAACAAAATATTAAGTTATGGAAAGTAACAAAATACGAAAACAATAAGTTATATAAGTTACTTACCTAAAATGACAAAATGACAAAATGACAAAATCAAAAATTTGCACGGTTAATAAAAGTTAACTAATATAGATCACCCTTTTTAATTTTTTTTTAACGTTTTATTTATTTATTTATTTTATACGTAAAAAGAATAAAAATGGAACTCGTGAAAATACTAACAGTAATGGTTTTTTTTTTTAAACTAAAATAAAAAATAAAAAAAAATATATATATATATACACAAGAAAAACGTAACCAATCTAATAACCAAACTTAAACAAATTTTTTTTTTTTCGGCTTAAAGAATATATATATATATTTTGAATGTAAAATAATAATAATAATAATAATAAATAAAGAAAATAAAATTACTTACCTCTTGGCAAAATATCTATGATCAATCTTGCTTCTTGACACCTCCCCGGCAACGGCGCCAAAATTTGATTACGCCCAAATGTGTACAAAAACAAGCGGTCGATTGTAGCACAATTAGGACGGTCGATCCCACGAGGAGGTGATAAAAACAAACAAGAAAAGATTAGCGGAACAAAAGCGTTAGAGGAAAAAGTAATCAAAGAAAGAAGGAAAAGAAATATTTTTGTGATTTTTAAAACAATTTTTAAAAACACCGTAATTTAGAAATGAAGAAAATTCAATAATTAAAAGGTGGTAAAGCATCAAGAATCCCTCATGTGTATTGTTTTCCAATTTTTTTTTTAATTTTGATTTAATAAAAGAATTCAAATGAATTAGACTTCTCACTTTAAGACCAAAAAGATTATTATAATAAATTATCTAAAATCGACAATATATCAAATTGACAATATTGTAGTAAAAGATCAATTTATAAAACAAGTCTAATTACAAAACATTTTATGATAAAATTTACATAGAAAAAGCATGACTGAATCTATATAAAAACTTAGCACATAATATTTTGCATTCAAAGAAAATTAGAAAATGGAGAAGAATAATTCACTCAAATATATATGCATTATAACACTGAATAAACAAAACCTCAATTGGAATACTCAACACATGAGTTCATCTCTAGCTTTACCCAGAATAATTAGCCTAAAATGTTATTCATCTCACAAAGTTCTAACAAGAAAATATGAGATGAAAAATAAAATAATACTAAAAACTCAGCTAAAAATTAATGGAAAAACTCTATTTTCGTCCTCTTGAGGAGCCCTCATTATATAGGCTCGAGTCCAACAAGCTAGGGAGGATTTTTGGCCAACAAATCTGCTAACCAGATTGGTAGATCAGCCGGTTACTCGTGGAACACCAGCTGGATGCAAGGATCTGGCCTTGATTTTGTGCCACGGGCTTGGCTGAGAATTTGGCCCGAATTTGCGTGCAAGTGGAGGAACAGATGGGACGCGCACGTGGGCTTGGGCGAGATTCTCGCGGGCTGGAATCGCGGGCTTGGTTTGCTGTTGACTGGGCGTGGAGGAAGCAGCTGCGCTTGGGCTGGGATTGCAGCTGGAGGGAGCAGCTGAAGGGCTGAGCTGGAATTTCGGCCCGTATCTCGCACTGGGCCTGGTTTCTCGGGCTGGAGTTGACTTCGCGTGGAGGGAGGAGCATTTGGTGGGCTGCTGCACCCGTGGAGAAAAGAAGGAAAAAGGAAAAAGAAAGGAAAAATAAATAGGAAAGAATCAAAATAATTAAAATAATAAATATTTCTAAAGTAAAATATTATGAATTAATATTACGAAAATCCTTATTTAAAATGTGATTTATTTAATAAATTATATAAATAAAAATATATTTTTGTGCATTTATCAGTGGCCCTCAGAAAAAAATAATAATAATAATAAACAATAAAAAAATAAAAAATAATTTTTGTTGATTTTTCAGAAAAAGATAAAAACTGAGATGAAAAAGTACAATTTAATTTGAGTTGAGCTAACTCACCAAACAAGCCAAATAGAAGACATTTGATGAGGGAACAGGTGATTACAAAATCGGTATGAAATGAAGTAGTACTTGTATTAGAACACGCTTTTTTTTTTTCCTTTTTTTTTTTCGGAATTAGAACAACAACTCAACTTCCTATCGTAGCATTATGCCATATTTGGTATGAGTGAAAAGCGAAAGGAAAGAAAATGCATGAGAGATTTTAAGATGGAAATTGATAATTTGAGGTGTTTATTAGGTTGAATTTTGGATGGAAAGGAAAAGATGGTGGAAGAACAATGTAGTGGATCCCATCAAAATTAATGTTTCCCAATGTAGAAGGATTTTGGAAGGGAAAATATTCACACAAAGTATAAAAGTAAAATTACACAATTGTCTTGTCCATGAAAATTCAAATTAAAAATGATTGACAGTATTAGAGCAAAATAGTAATTTTGTAATAGAAGTTTTCCATCCTTATGGTTTTACTTACAATATCAAACAAAGAGAAGGTAAAAATCATTTTCTTTCCGCCTTCTCTGCTAAACAATTAAAAGGGAAAATCAAAATCTTTTCTCTTATTATAATTTTCTTTCTATCATAGTTTTCCTTTCCCTCCTATTTTCTTTCCTTCTTACCAAACGGAGTGTTAGGGACAACTCCTAATTTTTCTACCTTTTGTTGACCTTTTCTATAGGTTGGCAAGCCCATTTCTGTTTCAGCAACACAAGAAATAGATCAATGTGATTTTGCTCAATATGATTTAAATTTTTAAGATAATACAAAGCTGTCAATATCTCAACACCAAACTCAATTGATTAAGAAAGATAAGCTGTTTAGTTAAGAAAAAAAATAAACATATAAATTATTTATCTGTAGCTGGACTAGCCAAAGCTTAGCTGCCTACATACCCGGTTAAGGAATCAAGCCACTCATAGTTCATCTACATTCTCACGAAAAACACTTGAAGTACATTAGTAGTCCTTGGAAGGTAAAAATTAAATACAAACTAAAATAAAAAAAAGTACCAACTACCGTTTGAGTAATCCTTGCTGAAATTTTCCCAAGTAATTCCAAAATTCTCAGGAAGCAAGAAATAATATACGCGATAATTCCAAAAAACTACACGAAAGACGTGAATGAAGATAAATAGAAGTGTGTCAATGAAGATTACTAGCATATAAAAAGGAAATACTTACTTGTAATATGTGCTCAAATTTGATCGCACTCGTGTTTGATGTTATTCCATATGTATCTTATGGTGTAGAAGATGTTTGACAATCCCAGGTTGTTTTGAAGAACGCCAAACATAGGTTAAAACTAATGAGCTAGCAAAATTAGTGTCGTTATGTTAAACGTATATAGTATGAATTTGAGTTTAATTGATCCTGTAATAAAAATACTCATAAGCTTACCTTTCCTACACCAATAATAGATCAACTCCATTGCCTTTCTATATGGAGTCAAGCCGATAGACCTGGTCACACCGATGTCTCAATATAGGAAACTGAAAACCGTTAAAGAGCTCAAAAAGAGCATGACTTGAAGATTTGTAGGTGTATTTGGACTTCCCGCTCCTATAAGAGACTAGGATGGCTGTTTCCGTCATTACATAAGTGATTGAGAAAAAAGACGCAAAAAGGGGCCAGATATAGTAAGGTCGAAGAGGCAAACTGAGTCTTCTTCTATAGCCTTTAATCATCATCAACACCATGGTCATGTAAGATCCAATGGCAACAAGACAGGACCCAAAAATCGTTGGAATTCAAATGCATCAAGGTCAAACCACTAGGAAATATTGACTAGGGAAGATGGTCGTCAAAGGAGGCCTAATCCACTGCATAATGAGGCTGTAAGCTAAGAAAGACCAAGCGACAGAAGGCAGGGTCTGAACACAGCATTGAAGACTCACGGCTGTATTCGAATGGGCAGCAATGAGTTGGAGTCGGAGGCAGTGGAGTTTCTTCTCATCCACGGGAGAGAGAGGCTTCATCTCAGAGTAGTAGTGGCCGGTTTTGCTCCCTTGACTTCTGGAAGATCTTGACTTAAATCATGAAGCTGAGGCCTAGTTCGTGTTTTTGCTCATTGTCATCAAGCTTGCAGGATAGATTGCTCATTAATCTCCGTTATGCAAAAAAGAAGACTATATTTTGCTTAGAACATGTTTTTCTCATTCTTCGAGTTTCTCTATAGGATTGATAGAAGTTACTAGAAAATGACAGATGAAACTTGTAATTTGAAGATAATGGCAAGGAGTTAGATAAGTTCTTTCATGACATCTCAAATGTAAATATCAATCTTTCTTTCTTCTTTCAGAGAGTTGAGGAACACACTAGTATAATAAACTTGATATTTTCGAAACACTAACCTCCCACATCCTTCTAGTTACCCAAACTTGAAATAAAATTGATGTAAACTTGCTCCAAGAATGATTTTACTCTTAATGGCAGCCTGATCACAGCTCTGCTCTTTCGAGATTCAGCGATAGGCATGAGAGCAACCCAACATCAAGTGAATCCATCACTGGCATTTTCAACCAAATGCTTCAAGAGAGGCAGAGTTAAGAAGCAGGGGTGATTGTTTCAAACAAGAGTCGGACTCAATATTGCAACGAGGAGAAAATCAAAATATGTGGAATCATATTTTTATGTATACTGCAAGAATTTTTCAAACAATGTACAACAATGGATACGCACTAGAAGGAGAGATTAACCGAAATGGTCGTAAAAGAGAGACCAATAGATCTTTCCATGAAGCTGCAAGCTTAATCATTTGTTAACCAAAATTAACTTAACTTGATGTTAAGAGCTTTAGTAGATTGTCCAATGAAGCAGGTGTTGATTAAACAGCAGTTACATAACTTGTCTCTACATGCACATATAACCATCGTCGTCATTATTTTACTGAGGAAATATAGTCTGATAAAGGGCGATATTTCTTTTCTATTTTTACATCTAGGTTGTTTTCTTACCTTACCTTAAGGTTGTCGTTCAATGTCCCGGTTCAGTAGCACGAGAAATTGAAATATGTTATTCTGCTTAATACATTTTTTGTTTTTTAGATGATACAAAGCCATCAACATATCAACACCAAACTCAATAAAGAAAAAAATTTGTGTTATTTATTTATGGCTGGATCAGCTGAAGCTAGGCTGCCTACGTACCCGATTGAGGGATCAAGCCACTCATAGTTCATCTACATTCTCACAAAAAAAAAAAAAAAAACACTTGAAGTACATTAGTAGTCCTTAGAATGTGAAAACACACAAAACTTAAAATAAAAATTACAAACTACCATTGGAGAGTCAATTATATTATATGTTCTTGCAAAGGAAGCATGTGTACACTTGTAATGTCTCCTATTATCCTAAATAAGACGGTTCCGAGTCTTGCCTATATTTTGTCCATTCACAGCTTTGGTTTTTTTTTTTTAAATGATTATTTTCTTTATCTCTTTAAATCTCCTTCTAACAACAACATTAATTAAGCTGACAAATTAAATCTTTCTGAATCGTACGTTCTTGATGCCCCAAACACCATAAAATGCCAGTTTAATTCTCTATTTTCTTTCGAATGTACTTATTAAATTATGGATTAATTTCATGTTAAGTGCTTCAATATATAACTTGTAATGCCACTACTATATAAATTATATGCATATACGTACATAACATTAACATGTATATATCATGTCTTTCCTATATCGTTTGTAACGAGAGTTGTGTTATATTATACTAATAAAGTGATTTAAATGTAAATTTTTATTTTTTATAATATTTATCATTTACATCAATATCTAAATAATAATATGTGACAAGATTCTTCATAAAAAATTATATGTAAATCAATTAGCTGTTACAAGTTTTAAAATAAAGAGTTCATAAATATAAAAAAAAAATGTCTCGTATGTGGTATCATATTACAAATGGTATTTGTAATTATCTATTTAAAAAACTTGTTACAACTAATTGTTTTTTACATATAATTTTCTATTTATTATCTTGTCACATGATACTATTAAGATATTAGTGATAATGATAAATATTACTGAAAAATATTATATTTAAATCATCTGATTGTTATAATAGAAGATAAATCACGTCATATAAAATAGTCGTGTATGGAAGACTATCCGTGTATATATATGTACATGCAGCTGCAACTATCGTTTCCTTGTAGAAGTATAGAAGCTATAACTTGACATTAATTTCATATCCAACCAATTATTTACTATTCTCTCCTGCTTTTACGGCCGGTGTAACAACGGAAGCGAAAACAAAACTAGAATCAAAATGAAAGGAAAAGGCTTGGTTGGTATACTTATTGCAGAAATAAAAGCCAACAACCAATTGTCGTAGACATTATTCGCTGGGACATGCACGAGGATGTGGCTCCCTCTTGTAGGATATAAACACACACACACACACACATATATATATATACATAGCTTATAGCTTTTTATCTTTCTTTGCTTGGTGTCGTACGTGAAGCTTCTTTTTCCAGCCAAAAAAGGTCCTTTGAATGACCTTTTAATATTTATGTATTAATTTAATTTCCTTAGATGAAGTGTCACGTTGGCTGGCCAATCCCATGACAGCTAATTAAATAATGGAAATAAATGCATCGTAGACCTTTGTTATGGCCCTTTGTTCAATGATCTTATCTGTGTGTTGGCCATTTATTGATGAATAGTGATAGCGATGATGTATACTAACTCATACGATACTTAATTGTTAGAGTAATGTTATTATTGATCCATCGATTTTAAATTGTGACATTTTAAATAAAAATTACTCTCAAATAAAAGGCTATTTTTATCTCATGATAGACTTGGTAACAAATGGTAAATTTGCTACTTGATTGTTGTTAAATGGTATTACATCTAATCATATAGTTACGTTTGTCATTTTGAAATTATTTAAATACTAAAACTTTACTTTTATGAATTACAGAGGTTAATGATAATAATAAAAAAGATATATATATATATATATATATATATATGAGAACGAACATAATATATTGGAGTACATAAATTTCAGATATGCTATTTTTCACATTGATCTTTTACAATAAACTAGTTGGAGCTACATGCTTCGCAAGTGAAAACTCATGTACAAATCTAAATTTTATTATGTACTTAAAAAGTTGATATTGTAAACTATGAATTTACATACTAATGTAGTTTTCTTAAATTCACCTTGAAAAATAACTTTAAAGTTTTTTTTAATGCCTATGACAATAATTTATTAGAAAGATATGAAAGCACTCTTAAATTTTCAACTTTTAAGCTCTTAAATAGACCTCTTTCTTCCTCGGTTTTAAAGACATGCTTATGCTTTTGCTACTTTGAAGACATCCCCATGCTTTTACTTTTAGTTAATAGAAGAAGAATAATAATGGGATATGTGAATAAATTACTTTTTCTAAAGAATTTTTTTTAACAAAGTTATAGAAATTTCCTAATATTAGGAATGATCGTTTTGAAAGAATGATCAATTAATAATGAAGAATGAATTAATAATGAATCATTATCAATACATATTTTTCACTTGTTGATAATGGTCAATCATTAATCGATATGGTCAATTTACTTAATAAATAAAATTTTGATAATTAAGTTAAATAAGTGTTTAAAAATTGTTTATTTACCTAATTTTTTTAAAAAAAACAAAAGCTACAACTTATTAATAAAAGTTTGAATTCACATTTTTTGGAGAGTTTTAGTAGGTTCAAATTATTTTAAAATTTTCTAATTATCTATAGAAAATACTAAAATAAAGTTATGTATATCTTATTAATACAAATTCTAAAGTATACTAAAAAAAAAAGCTTTAAAAAAATATATGTATTTTGTGGTTTTAATTGAAAACTCTTGATTTAACCTTTAGGCCACGTTTGGTTGCAAGAGTGGAATGGTAATGGAATAGACTGGAAAGGAAAGCCTATGCACTTGTTTGGTTGGAATTTTAGAAATACTGTGGAGTGGAATACAATTATTTTCATTTGGACAAAATTACCCCTACTTGTGATATACATATATATGGCATTAATATTTAGGAAAATCTATATAAAATAATTTGAAGAAAATGAAAGAATTCTTTTTATTATACTTCTTTTAAAACTAACATATATAAATTCTAAAAAAAAAAAAAACTAACATAAATAAAGGCAAAAAAAAAAAACCCTAAAATATTTGTACTTATACCCCTAAACTTTTTAAATTTGACAATTTAATCCTAAATTTTTTTTTCTTGGCACCCAGCTCTCTAAATTAATAATTTTTGACACTTTAGTCTTTTTTACTCAAATTAGTAAAAATTTAAATGGTTTTTTACACATAACTTACACATTATAGTACAAGAAGAGCATTATTGATCATTTTTGCTTAACTTTAATATAATCTCCTTTTAAAATTTTAACTTTAATTCAATTATATTCAAACTTAAACCTAAATTTTTAAAAGAAATTTATATTGAAACTAAATAAAAATGACTAATAATGTACTTTTTGAGCTATAATGTATAAGTATTGTGCAAAAAAATTATCTTAATTTTAAGGAATTTAAGTAAAAAGAACTTAATTATAAAAAATTAGAAATTCAAGGGATTAATTATCGGGAAAAAAATTTATAGATTAAATTGTCAAATTCGAAAAGTTTAAGGGTAGAATTTATGCAAATAAGTCCAAAAAAAATTTCTAAAAACTTCTCCTTTTGCTGTGAGGTCAAACTCTTCTTTTGCCCAGACGACTATGGTCTTGAGGTTTTCCTCATTGTCCTAGGTGCTCAAGTCCTGCCAAAAAACAAGGGTTAGCATATAACAGAAATCGACATTAGAGTTCAAAGCGCGACAATTTGGAATCTCGTTGGAGTGTCGTCGTTGACGGAGGACGGATCTAGGAGGCGGTAAATCTGGGCGAGGAGTTGCCGCATATGGTGGATCCGAGCAAGGAGAGCGGAGGCGAATGGCAAAGTGATTGTTAGCCTCGCCGGCGAATCGGAGATGCGAGTAGGCGAAGAGGATGCGGATGCGGATGGGCACCGCTGGCGAAAGAATGATGTCGGACATCCGGGGAGAGGAGAGGATCTCTGGAGAGAGATGCGAATGGCCAACAATGGAGAAGAGAGAGTTTCGAGATGGTTGTGCGAGGGCGGCACTTAAGCGGCGAATCCGCAGGAGTGGGTTGTCGGAGAAGTTCTGACTGGGCAGAGATGGGAGGAGAGGGGCATTTATGGTGCTCAAGAAAAGGAAAAAGAAAAAAAATAAATGAAGGACAAATTTGGAAAAAAAAAATTAAAAAGAGATTGGAATGACCATTCCTTCCATGTGATAAAATGAAGGACAAATTTGGCGGAGCTCTCCTGCGTGGCACCCATGCAAATGAAACTTGTAACTTTGTTTTGTGCATTATTGGAACAATACGTTAATTAAAATATAATATTTTTTAATGATATTTATTTTTTAAGTTAATAATTTAAATATATAATCTGAGTCACAAGATTTAAAATAGAAAATTATATATAAATCAATTACAAGAAAATAAATAAAAAGTATGAAGTTCGATTGTCAGATAACTTTCTTATATTTTTATATGTTCAATCTCTTACTATTATTGATGTGAGAAGTTTTTTTTTATTAATTATTAATAAAAGAATGATAATTAACATACCACATTGGTTGCGATTAGAGAATGATATCCCCTAATATTATTTTACAATTAACGAAAGGTTGTATTTCTATTTTTTCAAAATATATTCTTTTAATTGCTTCTTAATTTCCTTTCTTCTTTACTCTTTGGGAAATTTTATTTCGTTATAAATCGAATTTCAATTAATCCACATATCCTGAATTTTTATTTTTGCCAAAGTTTCCTGAGTTAATGTGCCTTAATTTAATTAGTTCTCAACTTCATAGAGACTATAAAATTACCCAGAAATTGGAAGTACAATTTCATGCACGTTTCTTTTAAATGATCACATGAAACTTATACCAATCAATTTAATGCTAAACATAACGTGTATTTTCTGCTGTAAGAAATTTAAGTTTACAACTGGCACCAAATATTATAAATTAGTATTAATGGTCGTATTTGTATTGGAGATTGTCTTATATGTCATTAATATAAGTAATCCGCGATGCTGTTTAATTAATTCGAGAAAACTCTGAAATAAAACGAAACTAAATGCACAAAAAAGAGAAGGGATAATTGGGTGGTATGCCACAAAATTTAATTAATACCACGTTCTCTCGCCCTAGCCATGGAGAGGAGATCGACTACGACGTTCTCTGCGCGATCTTCCTCTAGTGACATCGGATCTCTGCTCAGGATTACAAGAAGCAAGAGATCTATTCCGATCTAGTTTGCCGTTTTCAAACTATATAAATTGTTTTTTGTGGAATTTGATTGGATTTTTAAGGACTGTTTCTAAACTATATAAATTGTTTTTTGTGGAATTTGATTGAATTTTTAAGAATTACAATGATGGATTTTAATTTTTTTTTAATATTCCAGTGACAAAATTTAGAAATTCCAATACTTTTGTGAATTTTATTGAATTTTGGTGTTTATGGTTTATGATTTTTATAGAATTTTGGTGATGTTTGTTAAAATATGGTGATTGTTTAAATATTCTGGTGGCAAAAGCCGAAATATTTGGCAAAATCAAAAGTTTCCGATCAGTAATCATTTGGTTATCGATTGGTTACGAAGTTTCCAGTTGATAACTAGTTAGTTACCAAGTTTTCGGTTGGGAATCAGTTGGTAACCCGCTGGCGGTGGTGGTTATCAATTGGAAACCTGCCGATAATTTGTAACTAATTGATTACTAACTGGTTACCATTTGATAACCAACTGGTAACCAGACGGTTACAATATGAATACTTGTTAAAAACTATTTAAAAATAAATAGATAAATAAGCATTTTTGATGTCATCTATGATATTTCTTGCAAGAGTTTTTTTATGTGTGGCAAAAATCAAACCAAGTCATGATTTTGTGGCCTTTATGAAAAATACCCCCCAAAAAAAAAAATGGGAATCTGATGAATTTAAACTCTTCACATTCTAATGAAATTACTATTAAATTATATCTACAATCACACGATTTACTGTTTTATTAATAAGTGATATTTAATATAATCAATACAATTTATGATTGTTTCAAAACATGCTACTGTTGACGTCTTTAAATTATATATACTTGTTGCCAGCTCCTTCTTACCTAATTTAATACGGGTATAGGGATGGGTAATCTTCCTATGGGTACTATCCATACCTAATCCTATCCATTTATACATTAAGAATTTAAAAAATAAAAGCTCAAAACAAATATCATTAAAGTGTTCACAAAATTTAGCACATAATCATAAATGTAACAAAAAATGAAGCTAAAATCTTAAAAATAAAATCCAACTCCCCGCAATCTATAAATTAAATTCATAAAAAACTAAAACATTAAATACTAAAGTTCAATATGTATAAACATACAAATATATATTTTTATAATGGTGAATACAAGGGGTGAGTGTAGATACGTGAGAGCTTATCTCACCCCACCCTACACTCACATGGGGGTTGACCTTAACTTCCATACCCATATACTATCTCCATATCCGTCCCTAATAAGATGGGTACCCCTGAGTACCCGCATCCATGGATAAAAATGCCATCCCTAGATACAGTCTTAGTTCCATCGCCGTTCCATTATCATTTTGTCATTGTCGCTATTGTGAGCATGATTGATGGCGAGAATTACGAGTCGGTGGAATCAGGAATCTTCTTTGCAAGGCCTGAAGCTCGAGTCTCGCACCTCACCATCGCGACAGGTCAGCGAGCACCTCTGGCGGCTTTCGTTCTACAATGGTCATCGTTCTGCAGCGAGATATTCATGGCAACAGTATTGACGAGCTTCGTTGCGATCTCCAGTGACGGCAACCTCCTGGGTGGGTGGCAATTAGTCTAGATTTCCAGGTCTAGGTTTGCAAAGTGGTTTTATATATATATATATATATATATATTTAATTACAAATAAAATTTGGGGGTTATGGAGAATAATCCAAAATTAATTTTATCAAACAAGAAAGGATGATTTACATATATGGCCATTTTGGAGACCTAAGTTTAAAATTTGTCCAATAATGAACTTAATTGCAAAAATTAACAACACAATTAACTGTCTATATCTTATATTGAACGGTATACCCATACAATTTAAATTAGCGAAAAAAAAACATATATGGTAACTCCTACAAGATTCAACTTCCATTCTTAAGTGCAAGTTACTGAATAT
>CM046368.1:7006586-7035691 GCA_025413025.1 Ficus hispida | reverse complement strand
CATCATGATGGAGCAGAAAGTCGTATGGTTCAGATTAAGCTTTTGTCTGAGGAGATTTGTTGGTCATATTTAGTCAATTAGCATTCTCTGTGGGAATGGGAACGAACAACTAGAGGATATCGGCAAGCAAATTGTGCCAAGTGCAAGGGTCTGCCTCTTGTTGCAAAGACTTTGGGAAGTCTCATGCGCTATAAAACATGCCATCAAGCAGTGGAAGGATGTTTTACATAGCGAGCTATGGCAGTTAAAGAACGACAATGGTGAAATAGCATTTTGCTCCATTCTTGTTAAGCTATAACGATTTGCCGTCTGTTGAGAAACGTTGTTTATTATATTGTTCTATCTTTCCAAAAGATTACAATATGAAAAAAGACGTTTTGATTCAGCTATGGATGTCCCAAGGCTATTTAAATGAGGGCAAAAATCTTGAGCAAGATGGTGAGGCTTGCTTTGAAAATTTAGCAATGCGATCTTTCTTTCAAGATTTTCAAAAAGATGAAGTTAATGGAAGCATTATAAGTTGCAAGATGCATGACATAATGCATGACTTTGTTCAATCTCGTACACAAAAGGAAAATTGCATAATAGATATTGAGGATGTTAAGGAGAATATGCAATGTAAAGAAAAAAGCCTCGTCATGCAACACTATTACCCGGCCACACGAGGGAGGGACAACATTCCTAGTTCGCTGTATGAGAACAAAGGTTTGCGTACACTCTTTGTTGCATCCTCACATGGTGATTGGCAGTTGATAGCTTAAGTTTGGGAAGATTGTTCTTAAATGTGACAACTCTCAGGAACTGAATTTGTCGGGTGGTAAATTTCGTCAATTACCACAAGGGATTGAAAAGTTGATCCATCTTAGATATCTGGACCTGTCTTCCACGAGACTAGAGGAATTACCAAACTCCTTGTGTGATTTATTCAATCTGCAGGTTTTAAATTTGTTCAATTGTTATTGTCTTGAACAGCTGCCAAAAGAAATGAGGAAACTGGTAAACTTACGCCATCTCTACATTGACCAGTGTATCCGTCTAAAGCATTTGCCAAAAGGGATTGGAAAATTAAGTTGCTCCAGACATTAGATAGGTTTGTCGTGCCTGATTACAATAGCCTCGAGAATAGAATTGAGGCATTAGAGATTGAAGATTTCAATATGTTGAAACAACTTCAAGGCAGCTATTTGTTTATAGAAAGTGTAAAACCTACAAAATGGGAGTCAGGCGGAGAGGGCACGACTCAAGGACAAAGAATACCTTGCTACTTTGCATCTATGTTTTATTAAATTTTTGGTCCAGATATACGAGAAATGAGAATGAAGGAGCTCATGAAGAGATACTTGAGGCGTTGGAACCACATCCAAACTTGAAAGATTTAAAAATACAGGGGTACATGGGCAACACTATTTCTCCGAAGTGGATGATGGCTTTGATTAATCTCAAAAGCTCTCGCTATACGGTTGTCATAATTGTGAGTTCTTACCTCCTTTGGGAAAATTGCCCTCCCTTGAAGATCTCTATATAGGGAATTGCTACAGAGTGAAAAGGGTGGGGGTTGAGTTTTTGGGAATAGAAAATGATGATAATGCAGGGGCACCTAGGGCCTACCAAATTTCATTATTCCCGAAATTGAAACGACTTGAGTTTTCCACCTTTGTAATTGGGAAAACTGGGAATTAGGGATTAATTCAGGAGAAGAAGAAGATAATAGCTTAGAAGTAATGCCACTCCTTCAATCCTTGGAAATTATGCTTTGCGAAGGCTAACAACACTACCAGACTTCCTCCGAAAGACACCTCTGCAGCATTTACTCATCAGATATTGCAGCCCTGAAAGAACGTTGCCGAGAAGGAATGGGAGAGGAGTGGCCCAAGATTTCTCAGATCCCAAACATCAATTTCAATAGAGCATCTAATTTCAAGAAACCCATCAGCTGAAAACGAATTAGTCTGGGGCAACATCGAAGCTTCTGGTAACTTCTCTTAGTCCTTGTATACCCTTTTTTTGTTTTTTGTTATCAGCTGAGTTTTCAATTTCTCAGTCAATGTCCTTTCTTTATTTGTTATTTTTTTATACGTAGACAGCTCGTGCCTAGTTTAGATTGTAGAATAGGATAAAGTGTATAAAAAATAAAAAATAAAAAAAAAGTGGCTTTTATTGTGTATGACAATATGTGCTTCTCGTGCTATACTACCTACAATGAGAATATTATACCCTAAAGAAGTCTTTTCGGTTCCAATATAGTATTTTTTTTAATACTTAAATCTTACCATTAGTGACACCTGTTATCTATTTATATATTAATTCTCTAACCACTATTTTTTTCAGAATGTGAATGTTGAAAAGAGTTGTTATGCTTTCGTAGTCCTCTAAATGATCTCCAAAATAGGTTTAACTTATCTGTATGTTTAATTGTAAGATACTTTTAACTTATCTGTATGTAAATTGTTCAATAGGCATTATGTCTACTCAACAACAAATATTAGAGAGAGATTAGTATCAATCCAGATATCTGAATCTTGTGTCACTCGGAAGTAAGATTTGTTATTAATCCTTCCTATCGTGTCCTTTTGTTTGAATAACTAAAGTTCACAATTACTACACACCCATCATCTATCTATATAATTAAAATTTTCAAGAAATCTGCAATGATATACGAATAGCGGCAAGAAATAAACAAATAATGTTTCTTCTTTCATGTGTAAGCATCCTATTTATTAGTTAAAAGTATGAAACTGTCCAATCTTTGAGTTGTTACCACAATTTACATGATCTAGTATCCCTTTCCTCATTGGTCCTATTTACCGTTATGTTCTATGGTGAATGTTGGACTTCTGATCTCCTCTAATCACTCTTCTGTGACTTTGACACTAGATCTTGGAGCACTCAGTACCAATCTTGAGAGCCGCCACTTTTCTTGCACCAATGATCTTCCCTTTCCTCATTTGCAATCAAACAGGGGATCCACAAAGGGAAAGCGGATATGCTCGATGAAGTTATTAGATAAGCTAGGAGAGGCCAACATTTTGTCTACCATACAATGGCGGGGTAAGAATTTTGGTATATTATTGATCCTCACCAACCATTTTATTAATTTAGATCAAATAGCTTTGTCATAAATATTTTTGGAACTACATAGATTATATTGATTTTTGGCATCATTGATCCGTGGGATGATCAGGTCTATTGGCTTGACCCTGTTTGGAAAGGCATCAGAGTTTATCTAAAATTGGTGTTGGAAAGTTGAACATAGAAGATTGGCCAATTGTGACAGAATGTTGACGAGATGGAGTGGGAACGAAGTTGCCCAAGATTTCTCACCTACTGGATTGGTAGAAGAGGATCTTTGCAGATCTTATCACGACTGTTCTGGTAACTTCTCCTCATTCGATCACCTTATTATAAGATCGATATTTAATTATTGAAAGGGTGGAGGTTCAGTTTTTAGGAATAGAAATTGGTCATAACAAGACAGCCAAAAGAAGCTTAGTCCTAATCCCTTTATTGCAATTTCCTGTATTTCCTGTAAGTTCTTCTAGTTTTAATCATTCCATAGTGAAAACAGGTTTAACTTCTAATGCAAATTTGTATTTACTGTCCTTTCTAAATATAGTGTTTGTTTTAATACTTAAATCTTACAATTAGTGACATCTGTCATCTATCTCTATCAGATGATTAATTCTCTAACCACTATTTGTTGAGAATGTGACTGTTGTAAGAGTTGGTATGCTTTCGTAGTCCTCTGAATGATCTCCAAGAGATTAACCAATAAAATTTCTTCTTTTGTCCTTCAGTATCCTAATTATTTTGTTATATGGTCAATGTCGGACTTCCAATCACTCTTCTATGACATTATATCTTTATTATGTATTCTCAAATATCTAAGGACACTCTGTACTAATCTTGAGGGCTCCTTTTTTTTTCTGGTGCCGAAGCTGTCTTTTCCAGTTTTCCTCATTCGTAACCAAACATGGGATCCATAAAGAAAAAGCAGATATGCTCTATGAAGTCACAAGACAAGCTAGGAGAGGCCAATATTTTATCTGCCGTACAATGAAGAGTAAGGGATTTTGCTAACCAATGATTCTCCCCAACCATTTCTTTCGATTTTCTAGACTTTGATCGTAAATAATTCTTGATCTTCATAGATTTTATTGAATTCTGGCATCATTATCCGTGGGACGACCAGGCCTGTTGGCTTTACTCCATCTGTAAATGCATCAGAGCTGATCTAACATTGGTGTTCGAAAAGTAAGCTTATCAACGTTGCTGCTTTTTTTTTTTTTAAAGAATCTATTAAGACCAAATTAATCCGAAGCATGTGGGCAACAGATTGACATAATAATGTTGCCAACTAATTAGTTTTAATATTTGTTTTAATGTTCTCCAAAACAACCCGGAATGTCAAATGTAAGTTCTTCGACACTGCAAGAAGCATATGGGATCTAAGTAAACATGAGTGGGACCCAACTTCGGCACATGTAAGTATCTCCGTTATGATTGGCTATTTATCTTTTTTTGCACACTTATTTGTAACTTCATTTACTTCTTTCATGTAGTTTTCTGGATTTGCCGAGTAAATTGTTCATATTCATCCCAAGTGTGGAACAAGTGGGATCAGTTTCTCCAATGGTAGTTTGTAATTTTTTATTTTAGTTTTTGTGTGTTTGCACATTCTAAGGACTACTAATGTACTTCAAGTGTTTTTTTTGTGAGAATGTAGATGAACTACGAGTGGCTTGATCCCTTAACCGGGTACGTAGGCAGCCTAGCTTCGGCTGGTCCAGCCACAAATAAATAACACAATTTTTTTTTTCTTTATCGAGTTTGGTGTTGATATGTTGATGGCTTTGTATCATCTTAAAAATGAAAACCGTATTAAGCAGAATAACATCTTTCAATTTCTTGTGCCACTGAACCAGGACATTGAACGGCAACCTTAAGATAAGGCAAGAAAACAACCTAGACGGCCAAATTTGAAAATAGAAAAGAAATATCACCCATTTATCAGACTACATTTCCTCTATAAAATAACGATGATGATGGTTATATGTGCATATAGAGACAAGTTATGTAACTGCTGTTTAATCAACAACTGCTTCATTGGACAATCTACTAAAGCGCTTAACATCAGGTTGAGTTAACTGTTGTAAACAAATGATTAAGCTTGCAGCTTCGTGGAAAGATCTATTGGTATATCTTTTATGACCATTTCAGGTAATCTCTCCTAGTGCATAGCCCTTGTTGTACATTGTTTGAAAAATTCTTGTAGTTTACATAAAAATGGTTCCACATATTTTTATTTTCTACTCATTGCAATATTGAGTCCGACTCTTCTCTGAAACAAGCACCCCTGCTTCTTAACCCTTCCTCTCTTGAAGCATTTGGTTGAAAATGCCAGTGTTGGATTCACTTGATGATGGGTTGCTCTCATACCAGTCGCTGAATCTCGGAAGAGCAGAGCTGTGATCAGGCTGCCTTTTGGAGTAAAATCATTTTTCTTGGAGCAAGTTGACATCAATTTTATGTCAAGTGTGGGTAACTAGAAGGATGTGGGAGGGTAGTGTTTCTAAAATATCAAGTTTATTATACTTGTGTGTTCCTCAACTCTCTGAAAGAAGAAAGAAATATTGATATTTACATATGAGATGTCAAGAAAGAACTTATCCAACTCCTTGCCATTATCATAAGATTTTCTTTAAGTTTCCATATTCAAATTACGATCTATCATTTTCTGGTAACTTCTATCAATCCTATAGAGAAACTCAAAGAATTAGAAAAACATGTTCTCAGCAAAATATAGTCTTCTTTTTTGCATAACGTAGATTAATGAACAATCTATTCTGCAAGCTTGATGACAATGAGCAAAAACACAAACGAAGCCTCAGCTTCATGATTTCAGTCGAGATCTTCCAGAAGTCAAGGGAGCAAAACCGGCCACTACTACTCTGAGATGAAGCATTTCTCTCCCGTGGATGAGAAGAAACTCCACTGCCTCCAACTCGAACTCATTCCAGCCCATTCGAATACAACCGTGAGTCTTCAATGCTGTGTTCAGACCCTGCCTTCTGTCGCTTGGTCTTTCTTAGCTTGCAGCTTCATTATGCAGTGGATTAGGCCTCCTTTGACGACAATCTTCCCTAGTCAATATTTCCTCGTGGTTTGTACTTGATGCTTTTGAATTCCAACAAATTTCGGGTCCTGTCTTGTTGCCATTGGATCTTACGTGACCATGGTGGTGATGATGATTAAAAGCTACAGAAGAAGACTCAGTTTGCCTCTTCAACCTTACTATATCTGGCCCCTTTTTGCGTCTTTTTTCTCAATCACTTATGTAATGACGGAAGCTTCCATCCTAGTCTCTTGTAGGAGCAGGAAGTCCAAATGCACCTATAAATCTTCGAGTCATGCTCTTTTTGAGCTCTTTATCGGATTTCAGTTTCCTATATTTAGACATGGGGTGACCAGGTCTATCGGCTTGACTCCATATAATAAGGCAATAGAGTTGATCTAATGTTGGTGTAGGAAAGGTAGGCTTCTGGATATTGTTAATACAGGATCAATTAAGCTCAAATTCATTCTATATACGTTTAACATAACGACACTTATTTTGCTAGCTAATTAGTTTTAACCTTTGTTTGGCGTTCTTCAAAACAACCTGGGATTGTCAAACATCTTCTACACCATAAGATACATATGGAATAACATCAAACACGAGTGCGATCAAATTTCAGCACATATTGCAAGTAAGTATTTCCTTTTTATATTCTAGTAATCTTCGTTCGCATGCTTCTATTTATCTTCATTCACGTCTTTCGTGTAGTTCTCTGGAATTACCGCGCATATTATTTCTTGCTTCCTAAGAAATTTGGAATTACTTGGGACAATTTCAGCAAGGATTACTCAAACGGTAGTTGGGACTTTTTTAATTTTAGTTTGTACTTAATTTTTAACTTCCAAGGACAAGTAATGCACTACAAGTGTTTTTTTGTAAGAATGTAGATGAACTACGAGTGGCTTGATCCCTTAACCGGATACGTAGGCAACTAAGCTTTGGCTAGTCCAGCCATAAATAAATAATTTATATGTATATTTTTTTCTTAATTAAACAGCTTATCTTTCTTAATCAATTGAGTTTGGTATTGAGATATTGACAGCTTTATATTATCTTAAAAATTTCAATCATATTGAGCAGAATAACATTGGTCCATTTCTTGTGCTGCTGAACCAGAACATGGGCTTGGCAACCTGTTGAAAAGGTCAACAAAAGGTAGAAAATTTTGGTGTTGTCCCTAACACTCCGTTTAGTAAGAAAAGAAAGAAAATAGGAGGGAAAGGAAAACTATAATAGAAAGAAAATTGTAAGGAGAGAAGATTTTCATTTTCCCTTTAATTTTATGGTATGAGAAGGCGGAAAGAAAATGATTTTATCTTCTCTTGTTTGATATTGTATGTAAAACAGGGATGGAAAACTTCTATTACAAAATTACTATTTTACCCTAATACTATCAATCATTTTTTGTTGGAATTTTCATGGAAAATGACAATTGTGTAATTTTACTTTTATACCTTGGTGTGAATTTTTTACCTCCCAAAATCCATACCTTGGTGTGAATTTTTTACCTCCCAAAATCCTTCCACATTGGGAAAGATTAATTTTGATGGGATCCACTATATTGTTCTTCCACCCGCTTTTCCTTTCCATCCAAAATTCAACCTAACAAACACCTCAAACTATCAATTTCTATCATAAAATCTCCCCTATATCTTCTTTCCTTCTGCTTTTCCTTCATACCAAATATGGCATAATGTGATGATAGGAAGTTGAGTTGTTGTTCTAACTCCAAAAAAAAAATGTTTATTTTAAAACAAGTACTACTTCACTTCGTACCGATCTTGTCCTGTTCCCTCATCAAATGTCTTTTATTTATTGTCCTTTCTCAATGCTTTTTTTTTTTTTTGGGTTTTTTGCTGAAGCTTTGTTAGAATGGTCCCCTCTAAAATTTTGAAGAAAGTACTGCAATGAAACTCATACAGATATATTTGGAGATAATTCAAATCAAAATAACTAAATCTCTAACTACAATTCGTTTAGAATGCAAATGTTGTGAGAGTTGGTATGCTTTCTTTGCGCTCTGAATAGCTCTAAGATATAAGCGAATGGAATCTTTTCCTTTTCTGGTTTCCTTTACACTAAAGGTGCCATTTACAATTTCCTCCTTTTTTCTATTTTTTCGGTGGAGCCCATATTGCAAATGGTGGAGGAAACATAGTATATATGATTATTTTTTTTTCTGAGGGCCACTAATTGTAATTATTGTACATGATTATAGCTATAGCTTTTCTTTTCTTTTCTTTCGATCAATGATAAATTTATATTTGAGTTTAAATTAAATATTATAAACTAAATTTAATATTTTTATTACTTATTTGAAAACTTTATAATCAATTTGACTTTGTAAACTTTGTTAAAAATGTGATTTGGAACATTTACTAAATTATAACTTCTATTTCTCTTTTGAGTAAACACAAAATTAAAAATTATACCGATCGAGTCCATCATTTTTCCTTTTCTACTTTGAATTTTTTTTCCCTTTTTCTACAAATTTATGGTCCTACTCGAATCAGAACGCAAAGCTATAACTCTCAATAACTGAGGGGGTTGGTGGGGCCCAAACTCTAGTGGGTGGGGATGTTGGGTTTGACCCAACTTGAATCCTTTTGGTAAATAACCAAAAAAAAAAAAAAAGTGCGTAACCCAATTCTTATTAGGTGCACGTGGAATCATTTGAATATGAAAAATGAGAGTCAATCAATAAAATGACTCAACCACTTTTTTTAAAGTTTTTATTATTAAAATGATTTTAATACGGCCGAGAATAACCGATTTTTTAGATGGTCATTCTTATGTTAAAATTAAATAATATTATTTGCTAATTTTAATTTTTAAGATTGTTATTTTAGTAAATAATCCAAAAAATGAAGGTGTTTCCATAGTTTAACATTCACTTATACTTACAAAAAATAAATAAATAAAAAGTATTTGCTGTTATTCACAAGTACATTCATTCCTAAGTGGTGACTTCTCATAGGAAATGAGGTGTTTTATTACTTGGTATTAGACATGCAGTAATCAAAAGAAATCACACATGTTTATCTTTTAGGATTATTTACAATATTTAGATTAAGTTAAGTATATATTTTTGTTAGTTTGGATATTTATATTCACCGGATTAATCATCTTCAAACCCTCTAATCAAATTAATCAACGTCTATTTCCTATGTTTCTAGTGAATCACACTAATAATTTCATTAATCTTTCTCAAATATTAACAATTTATTATAATAAATCTTATCAACTCTCGGTCTCAAACAGCTTATCATAATTCATTAAGAACCAGAAATTCATGATGCTGCACAAGTTTCATAACTATCTCTAGCTTATGACAATCTCATGATAGATTAAACAATAACTTATTCAATTATCACTTCTCAATCTCAAATCAAATGCCTAATCATGCAACAATTAGCCAGAAATTCACAATCATTAAGCATAGATTAAAACACTCAACATAGAACTGGAATATAATATCAATTAATTAAAAATAAAAAGACTCAAATAATCATAATCCGGCAAGATTGTATTTCTATAAAAGAAAATCAGTTCATAAATAAAAATAAAATTTATAAAATAAAAGTTTAATCATTCTCAAATTTCAAAAATAAAAAGATAGGAAAACAAAATAAGAAAACTCAATTTAGATGTGTCACAAGTCTCCAAAGCCTTATCCTAAATTTTCTTCTCCCTCTATTCTTAATGTTTCAAGATAATCTCTTCCTAATTTTGTAGAAAACTAAACCTAAAATTTAAAATATTTTTTCCCTTCTATTTCTTCTTTGGATTTCGGCTTCTCCTGCAGCTAAAAGACTCTTTGCATGGAGCCCAAGGCTCCTTTTTTAAGCCTCAAAGCCAATGCCTTTAGCCGTAGGTTTTTCCCTGATTTATTTATTGTTTTCTTTTCTTTTATCTGCTGTAAACCGATGCACAACAGCACTGGGAACCCATGCGGACAGGTGGCAATGGACGACTGGGAGAGCGCTTGGCTGGGACAAGTGGTGTGCTTTGGTTCGATGAAACACGCAAGCGCACAGGAGCTCCGTGGAACGAAAAGCACCGAATTCAGCACACCATCGAATACGCTAACATGCTCTAGGACACGCGCTTTTGCGCAAGTGAAGCGCACTCGCAGAGCACTTATGGAGCTCATCCGATGGCCTAGAGAGCGCGTAGGTGGGTGTGGGTCTTCCTGAGAGTGGTGGATGATGACTCCGAATTTCCTTTTGCAATTTTGAATTTCTTTTTATCAAATTTTAATTCCAAATTATCACTTTTAACCTTATTAACATAATTGACCTACACACTTGAAAAAACATAATAAATTTGGAGAAAAGTTAAGATAGATTACTAAATTATAGTAAAAATATAAGTTTAACAATGCTAAAATAACTCTATTTATAGAGTTATCAATAAAAACAAAATTAAAAATTGTACCAAACGAGTCCATCATTTTTCTTTTTAGATTTTGAATTTTTTTTTTCTTTTTTTACAAACTTATGGTCCTACTCGAAGCAGAAAGCAAAGCTATAACTCTAATGGCATGTTTACTTACGCATAATCGGAATGAGTATGAATCGGAGTGGGTAAGATTCGAAGTGGGTTGGATTCGAAATCAAGATTCGGAGTCATAATATGCTGTTTACTTGGGTTCCAAGAATCGGAGTCGGAATCACTATCAATCCCATTCATGCGTTTACTTGGAACAGGAATCAGAGTTAGTTGCTTTAAATTTACTTGTATACCCCTTTATTTATTGTGTTTTCAAAAATTAAAAAAATGATTTATTTTTTTAAATTTATTATCATACTATTAATCAAAGTAAAATAATCATTATGATATTAAGGTAATAAAATTAAATTGTGTAATTTTTAGTTTAAAAAGTTTAAAAAAAGTAAAAAAAAAAAATGAATTAAAATAAGTAACGTATAAATATATATATAAATAGAAACATAATAATATATTATGATAAAAAAAATTCTTTATTTACTCCAATGACGTTAATAGTAATTAGGATAGTTATATAATATTAAGTTAATAAAAATATAGTATATTTAGTTAATAAAAATAATTAATATATGTTATTATTATTTTTTAAAATAATTTTTTACAAATAAATTAAGGATAAAATGGTAATTTAATGTTAATAATAGGAATGATAGTCACAATTCAAAGGGATCATGTGATTGCCAATCTCATTCTCGATCCCAAATTAGTGTAAGATCCACCATTCTCACTCCCATTCCAGAAAAAAATAAAAAAAAAGTAAGTAAACAAGAGATTGATTATCATTTTCTACTCCTAATAAGTAAACATGCCATAAATAACTAAGGGGATTGGTGGGACCCAAACTCTTGTAGGTGGGGATGTTGGGTCTCCAAGTGTGGGACCTAACTTGAATCCTTTTCGGTAGATAACCAAAAAAAAAAAAAGGTGTGGAACCAATTCTTATTAGGTGCATATGGGATCATTTGTACATGAAAATGAGAATCAATTAACAAAAATGACTAAAACATTTTTTTAAATAATTTTTTTAAAGTATTTATTATTAAAATGATTTTAATACGATTAAGAATGATTGTTTTTAAATGTTCGTTCCTATGTTTAAATTAAAGAAAATTATTTTGTTAAATTTTAATTTTTGAGGTTGTTATTTTAGCAAGTAATCCAAAAAATGAAGGTATTTCTATTATTAACATTTCCTTATACTTAGAAAAAAAAAATTCACTGTTATTCACAAGGACGTTCATTCCTCAGCGGTGACATCTCATAGGAAATGAGGTAATTTATTACTTGGTATTAGACATGCAGTAATCAAAAGAAATCACACATACTTATCTTTTAGGATTATTTACAATATTTAGAATTAAGTTAAGCATATATATTTGTTAGCTTGGATATTTATAAATAGCTCAATCATTGTAATTTTATCAAAAGAATTACTTGATTAATGAAATTATATTTTGTTTGCTATTGCAATAATATAAAATCCTTGCATCTTTTTCTCTCGTCATCTCTTTCCTCTATTTTGTATTGGGTGTTTCTCACGTTATGTATAGATATGTCAATTTCTTTTGGAATCTTTCCTTTATTACTTGCAATGAAATTTCAACGGACACGCAGAAAAAGTTCCAAATTTGGATAAGTTTTATCTATGCGTTCTTTCTCACATGATACTTTTTTGTTTTTGTTTTTGTTTTTTTAATTGGTAAACACCAAACCCTCCATTAAATCAATCTAATCTACATAATTTTTTTTTACACTTGCTAAGGATCATCGGACTTACCGGTGGTTTCGGGATTCTTTTTGTTTGAACTTTGCTGGACTTACCTATTATAATATTTTCACATGTTAATGCATTTCACCTATTTGGGGGAGTGTTGAAGATTGAATTTTGGAGATATTTATGTTGGAGATGAGATATGGTTTTGGAGATGTGCTTGAGATAAAAGTTTTGAGAAAAAAGTATATGTGAGCCTTTTGTTTTATATTGAAGAACATTTGGAATAAAATGTGTTTTACGATGCGTGCTATGGGAAATTGATATTAATTATTAAAAAATATAAACAATTTTTTTCCTCAAGAATCGACTTGGTTTGTTAGAACAACCTGGCATTTACGAAGGAGGGGAAAAGAAGGGAAAAAAATGTGGAAATGTGGGTGTGGCAGCGTCTGTCACCTTTGTTTTTTTTTTTTTTTTTTTTTGGTTTCTAGTATCATAGGACAGTCTCAGAAGAACCAAGTGAAATTTCCGTATAAATTCATCAATTGACTTTAATTGCACTACCCGACTTCTTCTGAAGCATTTACACATCAAAGATTAATTAAGAAGATGACACAAAAGCGAAAACAGAGTATAAAAATTTAACATGGTTTAATAATGAGTCTTTTATAAATTAAAAAAAATAGAGAAGGTTCACTAATAAATTAAGAGCAATACAAACACATTCCACATAAATATAAAATGTAATTACAAAATCTGACTGGTTAAGGAATCTTCAAAATCAAGATATTTATTCAAAAAGATATCATATAATTTTATTATTAATCTTATTTAGTAAGATACTATAATAATTACAGCTAGTTATATCTATCATTATTATTATGGTAATTTAAAGTTAAAAAAAAAAAAAAAAACCTTAGCAATCCAAATAGGTGTACTAATATTTGAATGTCTAATGGCCCGTTTGGCATACACATTTAACTCAAACTAAACTGTACTTTTTTCATCATGTTTTTTGTCTTTTTTGAAAAAGTTTTTTGTCTTTCTGAAAAAGTCAACAAAAATTACTATTCAAACTTAAAAATCTCAACACAACTCAAACTTAACTTATTCACCAAACACCCTATAAATCTTCATTTTATAAGTTAGTTAAATATAAAATTTTAAATTGAAATTAGTTAGTTTTTCAAAAATTAATTATAAATTTTATCAAATTTTTTTTAAAAAAAATTAAGATAAAAATATAATATAATTAAAATTAAAGTAATTTATTAAACGGAGCATAAATAGACTTTAATGGGAAAGAAGGCGGATGATATAATGGTTACTTGCATCGAAATTCTGAAAGTACTTACCTTTCAAGTGAGAAAGGTTGCATTATTGTAGGTAGTGGAAGACAACTCAAAAGTGTACTGCCATGGAAAGTCACCATGCAGATCACTGAAAGTCTACCCAGTAAATTTCTTGGCAAAATGCATATATAGCTTGACTTGTTGACCTTCTGCAATAAGTCTTGCTTTAATAAGGTAAATAATATAGACATAAATAAGATCGGCCATGTTTCTGACAGCATCACATGCAGCAAATTTCAGATAGTTTATTGTGAACTCTTGAATCATAAATGAGCAGTAAGATTTGAAGAGAGACAGGCATCCTAATAAACACGATCTGACACGCACTGAACACCGAAAAGTACTTTAAGTTAGTACGCTTTCTTTCTTAATGATTCTTTTTTATTTTTGTTTTTTGTTTTAATTGTTAAACGCCCAACACTTCATTAAAAATTTTAAATCAACCTAATCTGCATAATTTTTTTTTTAAACACTTGCAAAGGATCGTTAAACTCATCAGATCTAAATCTTTTTAACTCCATTTACCTCATCAACTGGATTAGTTCCATTGGTTTTAGGATTCTTTTTGTTTGAACTTTGCTGGACTTACCTATGATACTCTTTTCATAAGTTAATGCACTTCACCCGCAGACAAGGATAAATTGTTATGGGCCTGTTTGAGGGGAGTGTTGAAGATTGAATTTTGAAGATATTTATGTTGGAGATGAGATACGAGTTTGGAGACGTGTGTATGAGGTAAAAAGTTTTGAAAAAAAAAAAGTATATTGGACTTTTTGTTTTATATTGAAGAACATTTGGAATAAAATATGTTTGAGGATGCATGTTTTGGGAAACTGATATTAATTATTAAAAAAAAACAATTTTTTCCTAAATCCAACAAGAACCAACTTAGTTTGTTAGAACAACTTGGCATTTACGGAGGGGAAAATTGTGGAAAAGTGGGTGTGGTAGCGTCTGTCATCTTGGAAAGGGAGGAGACTATTGAACAATGCAACCCATATGGGGTTCACTGTTGAACTTCGTAATGGCATCAACCCAAGTGCAATGCCAAACACGTAACTAGAAACCAGACGTGAAAACCACGTCTGCAGAGGCGCCCAAGCGGGGCCTAAATTGTAAGCAGTGGAAGACAATTCCAAAATGCACGGCATATGGAAAAATATTATATATATATATATATGTATATATCTATGTATGAATGTATTGTTGGGATTTATTCATATATAAACTTTAGTGTTATTGGGTATTGACAATCAAGTCTAAAGGTCTCATATGAAAATGAATAAAAGGGTTGAGCACTTTATAAGTTTTCCTACCTTTGAAAGGGTAACAAATGAGATGTAGGAAGAGCCAATGTTGGCTCGCACACACAGGTGGTGAGACTTTAGAGTGTTTTGATGCTTATTAGGCACACTTGGTACTTGGGAGTGTGGTGCATGTGCGTGATACGTGACGTGTTATGATTAAACT
The DNA here is from genome assembly GCA_025413025.1 of Ficus hispida. Classification (NCBI taxonomy): domain Eukaryota; kingdom Viridiplantae; phylum Streptophyta; class Magnoliopsida; order Rosales; family Moraceae; genus Ficus; species Ficus hispida. Next base: position 7,020,531 of record CM046368.1, on the reverse strand, counting down.
ATTATTAAATAAATATGTTTTATTTTTTATTTTATGTTAAATTTAAATTTAAATTCTTAAAAGATGCAACATTTTGAAGGGTTGTATTTTTTTAGAAAAAAATATATTTTTTGAATGATAGTTTTTTCTCAAAATATATCGCCAAAGGTCGTCAAACTTGTATAAAGAGTCGCATAGAAATTATATTATACTTACTGAAAATTTGATTTCTCTCTGTCTTCCACTATTATTCTTCCATAAATATTGTGTTTTTTCACTTTGCAAATTTTCATTTTTACTTGGTGTAAACTTCATTTTTGAAGACTTGTCATATCTTGAAAAAGATTTGTTATCTACCTAAAGCAATCTTATTTTGAAAGAGGACAAATGATACTTTAAGAAAATGGTATTTATTACGTGTTTCAGGTGTCCATATTCAGATTTTCCAGCATGTATAGAAATTTCATTTGTTTTCTTTTCCGGTTTTTTGTACTGGAGGACAGTCTCAGAAGAACCAAGTGAAATTTCCGTGTAAATTCATCTCGATGACTTTAACTGTACTACCCGACTTCCTCTGAAGCATGTACACATCAAAGATTAATTAAGAAGATGATACAAGAGGGAAAACAGAGTATAAAAATTTAACATGATCCAACATTGAGTCATTCACAAATTAAAAAAAAAATAGAAGGTTCACTAATAAATTAAGAGCATTATAAACACATGTCATATAAATATAAAGTGTAATTATAAAATCTGACCGGTAAATGAATCTACAAAATCAAGATATTTATTCAAAAAGATATCACATAATTTTATTATTATTATTATTTAGTAAGATATCACAGTAATTATAGTTAGCTATGCATATCATTATTCAAGAAGGTGGATGATAAAATGGTTACTTGCATCGAAATTCCGAAGCAATTACCCTTCAATTGAGAATTTTTAAACAAAGGTTGCATGATTGTAGGTAGTGGAAGACAGCTCAAAAGTGTAATGCCGTGAATACTTACTATGTAGATCACTGAAAGTCTACATGGGAAATATCTTGGCAAATGCAGATATAGCTTGACTTGTTGACCTTCTACAGTAAGTCTTGCTTTAATATGGTAAATAATATATACATAAATAAGACAGGTCTAATTCTGATAGCTTCCATGCAGCAATTTCAGATAGTTGAGTGTGAACTCTTGGATCATAAATGAGCAGTAAGATTTGAATAGAGATAGCAAGGCATCCTAATAAATGCAATCTGACACGCACTGAATACCGAAAAGTACTTTATGTTAGTATAAAAAAATAAATTTTAATAAGAAAAAAAATAGAGAAATTACGTAAACAAATGAAGAAAGTACGTATGGTCTTCTCTATTACGTAAACAAACAGTTGTACTAATATTTGAATGTATAAAATTTTATTGGATAAGTTAATTGAAAATGAAAATTTTAAATTAATATTGATTGATTTTTTAAAAATTAATTATAAATTTTTTAATTTTTTTAAAAAATAAAAATAAAAATAAAAAAATATTATATAATTAAAATTAAATTAATTTATTAATATGAATGTAAATAAACTTTAGCCGGGAAAGAAGGTGGACGAAATAACGGTTACTTGCCTCGAAATTCAAAAGGGACTTACACTTTTTAAACCAAGGTTGCATTATTGCAGGGAGTAGAAGACAACTCAAAAGTGTAATGCCATGAATAGTTGCTATGCAGAACACTTTCTCTAGCCGGGAAATTTCTTGGCAGATGCATATATTGCTTGACTTGTTGACCTTAAACACTAAGCCTTGCTTTAATATGGTAACTAAGAGCATGTTTGGAACACCATCTCAAATTATGTTTTCCTAGTTTAAGTTGAACTAAGCTTGTTTGGCAAATCAGTTCATCTTCAATGTCCCTTTGAACCGTTATACAGTAACCCCAACGGGGTTTACTGTTCATCGAATCTCCCATGCTCTTCTCTGGCTCGTCCGTGCCTGGTTCCTGTGCCCGAATCTCTCGCCTCCACTCCGGCGCCCATGTGCTGGTGTCAGTGGGTTTGTTGGCTGTGCCCCCATCCCATCGAGCATCTGCTGCGTAGCAGGAGCTCTGGTTTGTGGCCCTCCTTCCTCTCTCCTCGATGAGTTTAAACTTGCCTGGTATTGCCCTCGCCCACTCCCGTGAAGCAGATGCGGCGCCGGGTGGAGCATGGGAAGCGACGGCGAACCTTTGGGCGGATTACTAAATATTTCCAAGTTCGGAAAAAAGCTTCCCGACCCGTCAATTCCTGCCCCAATCCGACAACTTCTACTGTATACTCATCTTCGGCCTCCAATTCCGAAACCCTAGTAAAAATCCTTGCCCTAATTCTTGATTTTATAGTTGCATTGTTTAATTGTGTTAGTTTTATGTATTACCCATGACTTCGCCGAATCTCCACACTCTACTTCGACTTTCAATTTCGTCCCTTCCCTCAATCATGTTGGATAGGTGCGTAATTTCAATTTTAAGCTCTATTTGAACATGATTTCCACTGCTTAATGTTGATTGATGCACTAGTTGGTCCTTTCGGTGCCTATTTTCTGTTTTTTGCTCCATTTGAGCTTGGGTTGCACTGCTTAATGTTGATTGATGCACTACGATGTTCATTTGGTGCCTAATGTCAGTTTACAGCTCCATTTCAGCCTGATTTGCACTGCTTATGCTTTATTGCTGCACTAGTTGCTCCTTTTGGTGCCTAAATTCAGTTTTTTGCTCCATTTCAGCATGAGTTCCACCGCTTAATGTTGATTGATGCACTTGTTTCTCCATTTGGTGCCTAATCTCTGTTTTTACCTCCATTTGAGCCTTATTTGCACTGCTTACTGTCGATTGATGCACTAGTTGGTCCTTTTGGTGCCTAAATTCAGTTTTTTGCTCCATTTGAGCATGAGTTTCACTGCTTAATGTTGATTGATGCACAAGTTGGTCCTTTTGGGGCCTAATTTCTGTTTTTAGCTCCATTTGAGCATGATTTGCACTGCTTAATGTTGATTGATGCACTAGTTGGTCCTTTTGGTGCCTAAATTCATATTTATGCTCCATTTGAGCATGAGTTTCACTGCTTAATGTTGATTGATGCACAAGTTGGTCCTTTTGGGGCCTAATTTCTGTTTTTAGCTCCATTTGAGCATGATTTGCACTGCTTAATGTTGATTGATGCACAATTTGTTGGTCCTTTTGGGGCCTAATTTCTGTTTTTAGCTCCATTTGAGCATGATTTGCACTGCTTAATGTTGATTGATGCACAATTTGGTCCCTTTGGGGCTTAATTTTTGTTTTTGCTCCATTTGAGTATGAGTTGCACTGCTTAATGTTGTTTGATGCACATGTTTGTCCATTTGCTACTTAAAATCAGATTTGGTATCCATTTATGCAGGATGAGCAGTGCCTAAGCTTGTTTGATGCAATAGTTTGTCCATTTGGTGCCTAATTTCAGTTTTTATCTCCATTTGAGCATGATTTGCACTGCTTATGCTTGATTGATGCACTAGTTTGGTGATGATGTATACAACAAAATAACCTATATTGTATTATAGTTTGAATGGTGAGTCAGTTAACCGATCTCTGTTGTCAGTTACCGGTATATAAGCACATGCTTGGTGTTAAAGGGCTTAACTGTAGGTTATTCTAGCCATAAACATGTTAAACCCCGAACCACTGTTTTCTATAACATGGTAGTCGACCAGCGAATCGGTTATTTGACATGCCTCAGATGAAAATGTGTCACTGAATTTATACCGAGCCAATAGTTTTTTACCCTCGCATAGTTTTTTTTAATTCTTTTCGCTTGTTTGGTTATCGCTTTCATAAGGAGATGCCGCGCAAAACATCGGGGGATCATTACTTTTGGGACTCCGCAAAAGAAAAAAAATTCCTACTTATGCTTGATGAGTACCTCGCTTGCAGTGGCGGTAAACATCCCCCCAAAGCAACTATTGAAATTTGGGCCGCCCAGTTTAATGCTGAGTTTGGCGGGGTACCAGCATACGGAATGACATTATATCAAAAGAAAGAGAGGATGAAGAAAATATATAGGGGCTGGAAGGTGTTGCACGGTCGGACCGGCCTAGGATACGATCCGGTGACGGATCGTGTGATATGCTTTGACGAAGCGTGGCAGAGCTTTCTAGGGGTAACTAAGGAGTGTAATATAATCCTATGCGTTATATTGTTCATTCACGCGATGATTATACTTGTACTCAGCTAAAATTTAAATTGCAGGTTTTTAAGGAGGGCAACCATCTACGCTACGAGGGGCTACGCCACAAGGAGCTTTATTTCAACATGTTCGAGAAAAATCACGCTACCGGTGCATCGGGATATGGATCAGTAACAATGCCAGCTGATAGTACTCCGTACTTCGACTTTGAAGCTTCAATGGACTACTCTGAAACCCCGGCGGATTTAGAAGAGGATATAACGCCAACTACCGGTCCGCGCCCTTCTAACAACATTAGATCGGGAGACGATGCAGGTCCGTCACGATCTAGGGCAAGTTTTGGTAAGAGAAAGCAAAGAGACGAAACGGATGAGATGACATTCATGGCAATGCAGGAAATAGTGAGTCATTTCCGAGGCCAATCGTAGTCGGGCCAGAACAGCGAATCCTCTAACCGACCGGATCACATGCTCATGTGTATGAGCATTATGACAGAGATGGGTATTCCACCAAGTGATCGGTGTAAAATGTGGCACTACCTTGACTCTCATCCACGGCTGCAACGTACATTCCATCAGCTGGCCGATGTCGATAGGCGAGAAATTATTGCATCCGTTGTAGATCCCCAGCCACCCCCTACCGATTGATTTTCTTGTTCGATTCCTTTTTTTTATTTGTTTATGGATATTTGAGGTGTTAATCGTGTTTTATCTCAAACTTTTATTTATTTTATTTTTTTATGTTTGAAAATGTTGATGACACTGTAGGTTGAGCTATTTTATTTTTTTTAAGATATGATATTTTCTACTACATTGCTAATGTTCTGTACCGTTTATGAGACAAAAATTTACTTATCATTCACATTGGAATTGATGCTTAATGTCGAAACGCTGGTAGTCGGAAATAATTTTTAAAATCACGCTAACAATTTTCTTATACCAGGTAAGAGGCAAAATTTTACAGCGGATATCAATATATTCTCAAAATGAACGAGTATAGTTCCGCGTCCGATGACGAACAAGATGATGTGTACTCCGAAAACGAGTCTAGCGACCTTAACAGTTATCTGATTAGGGCAGTGGTAGCCGTGACGGCGAGCAGATGTGACAGGCGAAGACAGCCACGACCTATGCATAACTCATCACTTACTGGGAGCATGCGTATTGAAGAGATAATAAATGGGCATGCAGAAATAATTCAAGGATTGATAAGTATGAAAGCAGAAACGTTCAGATCACTAAGTAAATCGACGTGAAAGCAAGACCCGTTCTTATCTACTTGCGCCATAATAACGATTGTAATTATTATTTTGTAATTACTCCATTTTAATGACCAACAACATAGTATTTATTGGTATAGTTTTTGGCCGATGTCCGAGTTTTAATTATGAAAAATGATGTCTCAAGTTGATAGGTGTTATTAAATTAGAGTATTCTAATCTAGCCGTTTAACTCATGCGTTTGGTTAATGAGTTTGAGTTAAGCTTTTTAAGTTTCGATAGTAAATTTTCTGGAGTTTTCATGAACGACAAAAATCTTGTTGGGAAAAATAAAAAAATAACGTTTGAAAAATATGATTTAAGTTGGGGAACCAACCAAGGACTAAAAACTACAATAGAATGTTATATACAGATAAAAAATTTGTTAGACTTGATTTTTTAACATCCAAACAGGGTCCTTGTTTTTTTTTTTTTTTTTTAACTTTTCAACTCAAACTTTTTTTACCAAACACTATACTCAAACTAAACTTTTCAACTCAAACTTTTACCAAACACTCAACTTTTAAACTCAACTTAACTTAACTCAAACTCAACTTCAAAATATCAACTCAAGTTTATGAACTAAACGGACGCTAACATATACATAGACAAGATAGGCCTTGTTTTGGCAGCTTCATATGCAACAAAATTCAAACAGTTGATTGTGGACTCATAGATTAGAAATAAACGGTGAGATTTGAAGAGAGAAAGCAAGGGTATCCTAATAAACACACTCTGACAGGTACTGAATACGGAAAAATACTTTAAGTATATGATTGGTATTACATTTTAAATTCATATTTTTTATATCAAATTTTATCTTTTTTTAAATCAATAAAAATTATAATAGTTTTTAAAAAATCAATCAATTCAAATTTAAAAATTTTAACTCAAATTGTTTAACCAAACAGAGCTTAAGTTAGTATAAAAGCTAAATTTTAAGAAGAAAAAAATAGAGAAATTATGTAAAGAAAGGAAGGAAAGCAAGACATGAGTGTTGCGGGTCCATCTCCTATACTTGCAATTCAACCGGTCTAAGAAAGTACACATGGTTTTCCAACATAATAAAACTAAAAAAACAAAAGAGCCGATTGATTAGTGAAATTATGTTTTATTTTCCATTGCAATAATGTGAAATCCTAACATCATTTTCTCTTTTGAACATCCATTTGATAAATTAGTTGAAGATAAAAATTTTGATTTGAAATTAATTGATTTTTTAAAAACTAATTATAAATTTTATTAACTTTTCAAAAAAAATAAAAAATAAAATAAAAAAATATAATTTAATTAAAATTAAACTAACTTATCAAATGGAATATTAATAGATTTTTCATTTTCTTTGAGAGGCTTCCTTTATTTCTTGTAACGAAATTTCATTTTACACGCAGAGAAATGTCCTTTTGGACAAGTATGATTGAATTAACAATCTGGAAGTTTGTTTTATTTATTTATTTAAAGGTTTGTTTGGTTTTTCATTTCGGACTTAAATTTTCATTTCATTTTTAATCTTTTTTTTAATAATTAAAAAAATTATAATTAATTTTTAAAATATTAATAAATTTCAATAAAAAAATTCTCATTTTAAATAGATACACCAAACACAAGTCTATTTCTTTATATTAGTTTAATATAGTCGTGCTTTCTCACATGATTCTTTTTGTTTGAACTACCTCTAATTTCTGACTTTTCACACGTTAATGCACTTCACCAAAAACAATTCCAAAATGCAAGGCACGCGCATACACACACACGTATATAATATATATATATATATATATATATATTTATAATTATAGGAAACTTGTCATCCATTTTCTACTAAATTTCCTTTGTTCTCTTTTCTGGTTTCCTGCACCGGAGGACTGTCTCGGAAGAACCAAGTGAAATTGTCAGGTAAATCCATCACTTGACTTTAATGACCGGTTAGCTTGAAATTAATATATAGTTCAATTTGTTGTCAATCTCATTTTCTTTTCAATAACACAAAATCAGTCTCTTGTTTCCAGGTTTTTTCTTTTTCCCCCTCCTGCAAGGCCAATCGAGTAATACTTGATTCATTTTCTTTCAGTCTCTAAGTTATGGCTTGGCAGCTGATCTCCGGATGCCTGCAACTGCTCAAAGACATGGCTTTGCCGATGATTTCCGGAGTCGTGGGACAGTTGGAATCGTCTGCGTATGAAATGACAAAAGAAGAAGTGAAAGCGATCAAGGACGTTGAGAAAGGAGTTGAAAATCTCGGCAGGGAGCTCACCAGCATTCAAGCCGTGCTCTTCGATGCTGAGAAGCGAGCGATCAGTGATGCCGGCGTCCAAAACTGGTTGGATGAGCTCAAAGATGTGTCTTTCGACATAGATGATGTGTTGGATGAGTGGAATACAGCGGTTAGCAAATCAAACCTTGAGAAGGACGACAAAGAAGTCGAAGATGCTTCTCCTCCAGCGAAGAAGGTACTATAATAGCCCGATCTAAATGCAGCCATTAATTAACTTCATAAACATAATTACTTACTATAAAATTACAAAATTACAGAGAATATATATTTTTTAAACAGCGTAAACAAATCATAAATTACATTAAGTTTACGATCATTTTATTACGACCTAGTAATATCGATCGTTGATTCAAAACAAGTTACATTTTTCATGATATACATCTTCATATTTCAATTCCTTTTGATTTTCCCATCAACAACGATAATTAATTTCTAAGATTATCAACTTCTCTCTTCTCTCTCTCTCTCTCTTTCTGATAACAAATTCATAATGACTAATCTCATCCTCGTTAATTATTACTTATCTAATAATTAACTAACTTAGCAAGGTATACATTTGCTTATTTTAATAATTAATTAATTATGAAATCTTTACTTAATGACCTTTATTTTATTTAACTAAGTAGAATATAATTAGTCTTTCTTATTGACCGCTTATCTTATGTAACACCCGACTTTCCTAGCTGTTAGCTTTATACGTAAGGATTAACATTAGTAACTATGTTTCATAATTTGCCCTGGTGAATTTTCTTAGGTGAAATATGAGTCTGTTGAACTTGTTAGACCCATGGAGTTTTTCTCTATAAACTTAGTTTTTTTCCTTCTCTCTCTCTCTCTCTCTCTCTTTTTAATAGACTCTTTCTTTTCTTTTTAAAGTGATAGGTTTTGAGCCTATAGAAGCTCGTTCACATAACACTAGTTTTTGATCCAACATTAAACTAAGCTATGTCATTTTATTAACTCCCCATTTTTTCTAACATTAAAAGATCATTATGCCCCTTTAGTTTAAAGATTTACAATATATATATATATATATATATTTGTAAATCTTGTTCATGATTATTAATTTCCCATTAAAAATAGTTCAAAGATTAGTGTAAGATCATGATCTTGTCATATTTACACTTGAAAATTATGGATCGACTATAAAAATCAAGACTTGACTTCAGAGTTAATAATAAAACTGCAAAAATAATGACTTTTTCCTAATAAAATATCATAATGTGAAACCATGTAACAACCTAAAAACCAAGCATATTCATTGATTTAATTAAAAAATTCATCTTATAAGTCAATCACCAGTTATGGTCAGATTTAATAACAAATCCGGCAATAAAACACTTTTTAAAAGATTTCAGCACACCATAACTGCAAGACATGCCTCCCAAAGCAATTTTATCATATCAACATAATATATATCTCGTTTTAATCCAACTTCACTTATCGAATTAACATCAAATATTGTAAAATTTAATATATGGATATTCAATCAAAACACATGAATAGGCATGTAATCAATCCAATAAATGGGTTCACTAGTCAAAATTTTCGAGTTACAATCGAAATCATTCAACAACATGTTTAAAAAGCCATTCGATATCGAGCGGCAAAACTTTGAATCACCATTCTTGACCTTCAAAACTCCGTCTGGCAAATCCGGTGTGGCGAAGGTGTTCAAAATGTCGAAAATACGCTAGGGAGGCGATCTTCCGAAACTTGTTGACCGGGTTCAATGTCGCCGGTCAACGGGGATGTCCGACGACCGGAGGCGACAAAAATGGGTGGAGATTGGTACGGTTTCGAAGATCTCGATGAGACGAGTCCATTTTCGGTGTCAGATTATCAAAACAATGTCCGATCTGTCTGGAAATACCCAAAAATCGAAATCTAACGTGGCGGGAGCTCTGGAATTTTCTGGCGACGATCGGAGTAGGCGTTGGCTGGGTTTTGTTCCTCTCGACATGGAGAACATGATGATGCAACTTTCAGGCAAAATGGAGGTTGGGTTTCACCGAAATCTCGCTTGGAAGCTAATGGAGGCGAAACTTTGGATGTTGATTTACGGCAAACAGCGGCGCGGGAGGCGGTGAAACTCCGGCGGCGGAGGTTACAAGTGACAAGTTTTGTGGGTCACTGGCATGCTGCAGCAGTGAATGTCCGGAGACCGAAGTTCCGGTGAAGGCAGCAAGCATACATCCATGAGAAAGGAAATAAAAAGATCAGGGGGAGTGCACGAGAGAAATGTTCCGATGAGCCCCACTTTTTTTTTTGTTTTTTTTTTGCTATTGACAGAGTCGGTTGTTATTGATTCCATATATTTTCATTTTTCTTTTTATTTACATAATATCTAAAAAAATAATATAAATACAATTTTACTCTTCATAAAAATAATAATTAAAAAATAAAAAATAAAAAAAGGAAAAAAAAAAGAATATAAGATGTTTATCAAATAAGATTAAAATTAATTTAATGAAATTACAAAAAAAAAATTGATGGAAAAGAAAATATTTTAAATTTTTTGATTTATTGTAAAGAATGTATAAATATTTATAATGAACTAAAAAAGCATTGTGTTCTCAAAATCATATTTCACATTAACGAGAAAAAACTAAATAAAGAAAAAGAAAAATATCAAATAAATATTTATACAATGAATCTATCATAAAGATATGTTTGATTTCATTTTTACTAATTTATATAAATAATAATATTTTTTATTAAGAATTAGATTCTATTTATTGTATTATTTTTTAATTTATTTGGTTAAGAATAAATGGCAATCATTTGATTTAAATTAGATTATATAAACAAATAGGTTTTTTCATAAAGAATTTATTGGTTTTTATATGTAAAGTATGAATATTTATCAATTTTTATCATTAATATTTTGTATTATGTTTATTATTTAGTATGAATTATCATTTTTATAGTAAATATTTTATATTTATTATAATTACTTAGATGTTTATAACTAATTTTGGTTTATTAAAGATAATTTATATTTATTAACAAAAAATATGAATTAATAAAAATATATAAAAAAAAGAAATAAAAGAATCTGTATAAAAATAAAATGATGTCAATTATAATAAAAAAGCAAAATAATACTATAGATATTTATTTATTAAAAAAAGTCATATATAATATTGTTGAAAAATGGACATATTTCAAAACGGGATTCTAAAAATGAACCTTTTGTTTAATTATTTCCATTTTTTTTTGTGGGTGTAGAGTGTGGATTGGCCACTTCCATTTTTTTTTTTTTTGATCTTTTTTCTCATTTGAAAATTATTTCACTATATATTTACATCTCAAAATATTAAGTAAATTCAAACTTTAAAAGTTGATAACTTTATTATTTTAAATTCAAATAAGATGATTTTTTTTACTTCGTAGAATTTCAAACATATTGGTATTTTTTTAAACATATTTTAACCTTTTACACTTTTTTTTTTTACTCCCAACAATTTTTTTTAATCAAATACACTTTTTAAAATTTCAATTCAAATATATTCAAGACCTCCATAAACGGGCCCTTATGCATATATATATATATATATAACACACACATATATCTCTTTTCTTTTCTCGTTATCTATTATAACGTTTGCAGCATACTAAAAAAAAAACCATAACAAATTTTATTTGTCTGATCTCTTCTTGTTAACGTATTTCTTCTTCTCTTTTTTTATTTATTTTAATTTATTTTTCTACATTCATGCCAAGAACGTTTGACAGTTTTTGATTACACGAGAATGTACAAAACTTTTTACACACACATTTATATACATATGCACATTAATTCAATGAAAGTTTGTTTTAAATGATATTAGTGTAATATGGTTTTTAACTTGTAAATTTTGCACTATCAATTGAATCGTTTATCCAATAGACTTGACTGAAAGTTTACTTATTATGAATTTCATGTCGGGAGTATAATTTTTTTTCTCGTGTACAACTAATTCATGTGACAGCTGTAGTACTTTTCTGAATCAATTTATAATTTTAAATTATATTTGTCACATATAAATTGTCTCATAAATAATTGTAATTTTTTCATTTAAATGTCATTCTTAACATTAAATCATTGACTTGAAATGTTTACTGAAATTCATAAATCACGTTTTATATATTAGCACAATTTTTTTAATTACTTTTTCTTAATATTTTTGTATTAATTGCGTAATAAATTTATTCAAACATTTGAATAACATATCGTAACATGAAATTTATCATTCATAGCACTAGTACAAAAATTACAAAGACAATAAAAAAATGTTCTCTTAGTTGAGAAAATTCACCACTTTATTTCTAATTAAAATTAGGAATTTACACAGTGAATTTTCCGGATGTTACAGATGCGCCCCATGTTTTCTTGGTTTTCCGGTTCTCCGGTACTTGTCCATGATTTGATAATGCGTCGTAACATTGCAAGCAAGATAAAACAACTTAATGAAACGCTAGCTGCTATTGCCGTTAGGCGAAGTAATTACAATTTTAGCCTGACAAACATCGAAGACATTAAAGAACCTAAAAGACCGAAGACTACTTCTTTCATTGATGTATCAACAGTTCACGGTCGAGAAGAAGAAATGAAAGTTCTGATGAAGAAGTTGTTGAGTGAGAGCAGCGATACGAGGGGGCTTGATATCATCCCTATTGTGGGGATGGGGGAATAGGGAAAACAGCCCTCTCCCAACTTATATATAATGATAAACTGGTTCAGGGTCATTTTGAGAAAAGAATCTGGATATGCGTCTCAGATCCTTTTGATGAGAAAAGGGTTGCAAATGCAATCATTGAAGCTCTCAAAGGCAGTGCCTCAAAATACACTGAAATGCAATCTCTGTTAGAAAGCATCCAAGAATCTGTTAAGGGAAAGAGGTGTCTTTTTGTCCTAGACGATGTGTGGACTGACGACGCAACACAATGGGAACCATTAAAGGAAGCACTGAAGACTAGTGCTTCCGGGAGTAGAATTTTGGTCACAACAAGAAAAAGGAAGTTGCGATCATGATGGGAGCAGAAAGTCGTATGGTTCCGATTAAGCTTTTGTCTGACGAGATTTGTTGGTCCATATTTAGTCAATTGGCATTCTTTGATAGGGATGGGAACGAACAACTAGAGGATATCGGCAAGCAAATTGTGGCCAAGTGCAAGGGTCTGCCTCTTGTTGCAAAGACTTTGGGAAGTTTCATGCGCTATAAAACATGCATCAAGCAGTGGAAGGATGTTTTACATAGCGAGCTATGGCAGTTAAAGAACGACAATGGTGAAAATAGCATTTTTGCTCCATTCTTGTTAAGCTATAACGATTTGCCGTCTGTTGAGAAACGTTGTTTATCATATTGTTCTATCTTTCCAAAAGATTACGAGATGAAAAAAGACGTTTTGATTCAACTATGGATGTCCCAAGGCTATTTAAATGAGGGAAAAAATCTTGAGCAAGAAGGTGAGGCTTGCTTTAAAAATTTAGCAATGCGATCTTTCTTTCAAGATTTTCAAAAGATGAAGTTAATGGAAGCATTTTAAGTTGCAAGATGCATGACATAATGCATGACTTTGTTCAATCTCGTACACAAAAGGAAAATTGCATCATAGATATTGAGGATGTTAAGGAGAATATGCAATGTAAAGGAAAAAAGCCTCGTCATGCAACACTATTACCCGAGCCACGAGGGAGGGACAACATTCCTAGTTCGCTGTATGAGAACAAAGGTTTGCGTACACTCTTTGTTGAATCGCCATATTATTGGAATGTTGATAGCTTAAGTTTGGAAAGATTGTTCTTAAATGTGACATCTCTCAGGACATTGAAATTGTCGGCTGGTGAATTTAAGCAATTCCCACAAGGGATTGAAAAGTTGATCCATCTTAGATATCTGGACCTGTCTCCGATAACACTAAGGGAATTACCAAACTCCTTGTGTGATTTATTCAATCTGCAGGTTTTAAGGCTGATCGATTGTTTTAATCTTGAACAACTGCCAAAAGAAATAAGGAAACTGGTAAACTTGCGCCATCTATACATTAACGGGTGTGACAGTCTAAAGCATTTGCCAAAAGGGATTGGAAAATTAAGTTGCCTCCAGACATTAGATATGTTTGTCGTGCCTGATTACAATAGCCTCGAGAATAGAATTGAGGCATCAGAGCTTGAAGATTTAAATATGTTGAAACAACTTCAAGGCAGCTTGGATATACACCAGTGTGGAAACCTACAAAATGGGAGTCAGGCCGAG
>CM046368.1:6945313-7006486 GCA_025413025.1 Ficus hispida | reverse complement strand
ACGAGTGCGCTTCACTTGCACAAAAACGTGCATCCCATAGCGTGTTAGTGTATTCAATGGTGTGCCAAATCGGTGCTTCGCGTTATACGGAGCTCCTGTGCACCTGCGTGCTTCAGCCAGCCAAAGCACGCCAATTGTCCCAGCTAAGCACTCTCCCAATCGTCCATTGCCACCTATCCGCGTGGGTCCATAGTGCTGCTGTGCGTCAGTTTATAGCAGATAAAAGAAAAAAAATAAATAAATAAGGGAAAACCTTACGGCTAAAGGCGTTGGCTTTGAGGCTTTAAAAAAGGAGCCTTGGGCTCCATGCAAAGAGTCTTTTAGCTGCGAGAGAAGCCGAAATCCAAAGAAGAAATAGAAGAGAAAAAATATTTTAAATTTTAGGTTTAGTTTTCTACAAAATTAGGAAGAGATTATCTTAAATCATCAAGAATAGAAGGAGAAGAAAATTTAGCAGAAGACCTTGGAGACTTGTGACACCTCAAAACTGGGTTTTCTTATCTTTTTATTTTTGTAATTTGAGAATGATTAAACTTTATTTTGTAAATTTTTATTTTTATTCATGAACTAATTTTCTTTTATAGGAATAAGATCTTGCCGGATTATGATTATTTGAGTTTTTATATTTTTAATTAATTGATGTTAGTTCCAGTTCTATATTGAGTGTTTTAATTCATGCTTAATGCTTGTGAATTTCTGGCTAATTTTCGCATGATTTGACATTTGATTTAAGATTGAGAAGTGCTATAATTGAATAAGTGCTTGTTTAATCTACCATGAGATTGTCATAAGCTCGAGATAGTTATGAAACTTGTGCAGCATCATGAATTTCTGGTTCTTAATGAATTATGATAAGCTGTTTGAGACCGAGAGTTGATAAAGCTTATTATAATAAATTTTTAATATTTGAGAAGATTAATGAAAATATTAGAGTGATTCACTAGAAACATAAGAAATTGACGTTGATTAATTAGATTAGAGGATTTGAATATGATTAATCTGGTGAATATAAATATCCAAACTAACAAAAATATATACTTAACTTAATCTAAATATTGTAAATAATCCTAAAAAGATAAACATGTGTGATTTCTTTTGATTACTGCATGTCTAATACCAAGTAATAAACTCCTCATTTCCTATGAGAAGTCACCACCTAGGAATGAACGTCATTGTGAATAACAGCGAATAATTTTTATTTATTTATCTTTTCTAAGTATCAGTGAATGTTAAACTATAGAAACACTTTCATTTTTTAGACTATTTACTAAAATAACAACCTCAAAAATTAAAATTAGTAAATAATATTATTTAATTTTAATATAGAAATGACCATATAAAAAATCGGTTATTCTTACTCGTATTAAAATTATTTTAATAATTAAAATTTTTAAAAAATTATTTATAAAAATGCTTGAGTCATTTTGTTGATTGACTCTCATTTTTCCTGTTCAATTGATTCCACGTGCACCTAATAATAATTGGGTTACACACTTTTTTTTTTTTGGTTTTTTACCAAAAGGATTCGAGTTGGGTCAGAACCAACATCCCCCACCCACTAGAGTTTGGGCCCCACCAAGCCCCTTAGTTGTTGAGAGTTATAGGTTTGCGCTCTAAGTTCGTAGAAAAAGGGAAAAAAATTCAAATTAGAAAAAGAAAAACGATGGACTCGATTGGTATAATTTTTAAATTTTGTGTTTACTCATAAAGAGAAGTAGAAGACGGGGTGTTTGGTGGAGTAGTTTGAGTTGTGATTTTTAAGTTTTAATAGTAAATTTTTTTGAATTTTTAGAAAAGACAAAAAACTTTTTGGGAAAAAGACAAAAACTTTTTAGGAAAAAAAGAAAAAAAAAGTTTGAGTTGGGGAGTTTGAGTGGTTTCACCAAACTCCCTCATATTTTTAATAAAGTTTACAAAGTCAAAATGATTGTAAAATTTTCTAATAAATAATAAAAATATTAAACTGAAGTTTATAATATTAAATTTATACTCAAAAACAAGTTTACCATTAATGGGAAGAAAAGAAAAGAAAAGCTACAGCTATAATCATGTACAATAATTACGATAAGTGGCCCTCAGAAAAAAAAAAAATAATAATCATACATATTATGTATCCTCCAACATTTGCAATATCGGCTCCACCAAAAAATAAAAAAAAAAGGAGGAAATTGTGGATAGCCCCTTTAGTGCACAAGAAACCAGAAAAGGAAAAGATTACATTCGCTTATATCTTGCTGCTGTTCAGAGCTCTAAGAAACCATACCAACTCTCACAACATTTGCATTCCAAACGAATTGTAGTTAGAGATTTAGTTATTTTGTTTTGTATTATCTCCAAATATATCTGTACGAGTTTCATTGCAGTACTTTCTTCAAAATTTTAGAGGAGACCATTCTAACAAAGCTTCCGCAAAAAAAATAAAAATAAAAATAAAAATAAAAATAAAAATAAAAATAAAAAACAAGATAGCATTGAGAAAGGACAATAAATAGAAGACATTTGCTGAGGGAACAGGTGATTATAAAGTGAAGTAGTACTTGTTTTAGAACACGTTTTTTTTTTTTTTCGGAATTAGAACAACAGCTCAACTTTCTATCGTAGCATTATGCCATATTTGGTATGAGTGAAAAGCGAAAGGAAAGAAAATGCAGGAGAGATTTTAAGATGGAAATTGATAATTTGAGGTGTTTGTTAGGTTGAATTTTGGATGGAAAGGAAAAGACGGTGGAAGAACAATGTAGTGGATCCCATCAAAATTAATGTTTCCCAATGTGGAAGGATTTTGGAAGGGAAAATATTCACACAAAGTATAAAAGTAAAATTACACAATTGTCCTTGTCCATGAAAATTCAAACAAAAAATGATTGATAGTATTAGAGCAAAATAGTAATTTTGTAATAGAAGTTTTCCATCCTTATGGTTTTACTTACAATATCAAATAAAGAGAAGGTAAAAATCATTTTCTTTCCGCCTTCTCTGCCAAACAATTAAAGGGAAAATCAAAATCTTTTCTCTTATTACAATTTTCTTTCTATCATAGTTTTCCTTTCCCTCCTTTTTTCTTTCCTTCTTACCAAACGGAGTGTTAGGGACAACTCCTAATTTTTCTACCTTTTGTTGACCTTTTCTACAAGTTGGCAAGCCCATGTTCTGGTTCAGCAGCACAAGATATAGATCAATGTGATTCTGCTCAATATGATTGAAATTTTTAAGATAATACAAAGCTGTCAATATCTCAACACCAAACTCAATTGATTAAGAAAGATAAGATGTTCAATTAAGAAAAAAATATATATATAAATTATTTATCTGTAGCTGGACTAGCCGAAGCTTAGCTGCCTATGTACCTGGTTAAGGGATCAAGCCACTCGTAGTTCATCTATATTCTCACGAAAAACACTTGAAGTACATTAGTAGTCCTTGGAAGGTAAAAATTAAGTACAAACTAAAATAAAAAAAGTACCAACTACCGTTTGAGTAATCCTTGCTGAATTGTCCCAAGTAATTCCAAACTTCTCAGGAAGCAAGAAATAATATACGCGGTAATTCCAAAGAACTACACAAAAGACGTGAATGAAGATAAATAGAAGTGTGTGAATGAAGATTACTAGAATATAAAAAGGAAATACTTGCAATATGTGCTGAAATTTCATCGCACTCGTGTTTGATGTTATTCCATATGTATCTTATGGTGTAGAAGATGTTTGACAATCCCAGATAGTTTTGAAGAACGGTAAACAAAGGTTAAAACTAATTAGCTAGCAAAATTAGTGTTGTTATATTAAACGTATATTGTATGAATTTGAGCTTAATTGATCCTGTATTAACAATATTCAGAAGCTTACCTTTCCTACACCAATATTAGATCAACTCCATTGCCTTTCTATATGGAGTCAAGCCGATAGACCTGGTCACCCCATGTCTCATTATAGCAAACTGAAATCCGCTAGAGAGCTCAAAAAGAGCATGACTTGAAGATTCATGGGTGTGTTTGGACTTCCTGCCCCTAAAGAGACTAGGATGGCAGTTTCCATCGTTACATAAGTGATTGAGAAAAAAGACGCAAAAAGGGGCCAGATATAGTAAGGTCGAAGAGGCAAACTGAGTCTTCTTCTGTAGCCTTTAATCATCATCACCACCATGGTCATGTAAGATCCAATGGCAACAAGACAGGACCCAAAATTCGTTGGAATTCAAAAGTATCAAGGTCAAACGACGAGGAAATATTGACTAGGGAAGATGGTCGTCAAAGGAGGCCTAATCCACTGCATAATGAGGCTGCAAGCTAAGAAAGACCAAGCGACAGAACGCAGGGTCTGAACACAGCATTGAAGACTCACGGCTGTATTCGAATGGGTTGGAATGAGTTCGAGTCGGAGACAGTGGAGTTTCTTCTCATCCAGGGAGAGAAATGCTTCATCTCAGAGTAGTACTGGCCGGTTTTGCTCCCTTGACTTCTGGAAGATCTCGACTGAAATCATGAAGCTGAGGCTTAGTTTGTGGTTTTGCTCATTGTCATCAAGCTTGCAGGATAGATTGTTCATTAATCTACGTTATGCAAAAAAGAAGACTATATTTTGCTGAGAACATGTTTTTCTAATTCTTCAAGTTTCTCTATAGGATTGATAGAAGTTACTAGAAAATTATAGATGAAACTTGTAATTTAAAGATGGAAACTTAAAGAAAAACTTATGATAATGGCAAGGAGTAGGATAAGTTCTTTGATGACATCTCAGATGTAAATATCAATCTTTCTTTCTTCTTTCAGAGAGTTGAGGAACACACAAGTATAATAAACTTGATATTTTAGAAACACTAACCTCCCACATCCTTCTAGTTACCCAAACTTGACATAAAATTGATGTCAACTTGCTCCAAGAAGAATGATTTTGCTGGTAATGGTAGCCTAATCACAGCTCTGCTCTTCCGAGATTCAGCGGCTGGTATGAGAGTAACCCATCATCAAGTGAATCCAACACTGGCATTTTCAACCAAATGTTTCAAGAGAGGCAGAGTTAAGACGCAGGGGTGCCTGTTTCAGAGAAGAGTCGGACTCAATATTGCAATGAGGAGAAAATCAAGAGATGTGGAATCATTTTTATGTAAACTACAAGAATTTTTCAAACAATGTACAACAATAGATATGCACAGAGGAAATATAGTCTAATAAATGGGTGATATTTCTTTTCTATTTTTAAATTTGGCCGTCTAGGTTGTTTTCTTGCCTTGCCTTAAGGTTGTCGTTCAATGTTCTGGTTCAGCAGCACAAGAAATTGAAAGATGTTATTCTGCTTAATAAGGTTATCATTTTTTAGATGATCCAAAGCCATCAACATATCAACACCAAACTCGATAAAGAAAAAAAAATTGTGTTATTTATTTGTGGCTGGACCAGCCGAAACTAGGCTGCCTACGTGCCCGGTTAAGGGATCAAGCCACTTGTAGTTCATCTACATTCTCACCAAAAAAAAAAAAAAAAAAACACTTTAAGTACATTAGTAGTCCTTAGAATGTGAAAAAAGACAAAAATTAAAATTAAAATTACAAACTACCATTGGAGAAACGGACCCCACTTGTTCCACATTTGGGATGAATATGAACATTTTACTCGACAAATCCAGAAAACTACTTGAAAGAAGTAAATGAAGTTACAAATAAGTGTGCATAAAAAGATAAATAGACAATCATAAAGGGGATACTTACATGTGCCAAAATTGGGTCCTACTCATGTTTACTTAGATCCCATATGCATCTTGCACCGTCGAAGAACTTACATTTGACATTCCGGGTTGTTTTGGAGAACACTAAAAACAAATATTAAAACTAATTAGCTGGCAACATTATTATGTCAATCTATTACACACGTGCTCTAGATTATTTAGGTCTTAATAGATTCTCTAAAAAAAAAAACAAAAAACAAAAAACAAAACAACATTGATAAGCTTACTTTTCGAACACCAATGTTAGATCAGCTCTGATGCCTTTACAGATGGAGTAAAGCCAACCGGCCTGGTCGTCCCACAGATAAATGAGGCAAGAATTCAATAAAATCTATGAAGATCAAGAATCATTTATGATCAAAGTCTGGAAAATCGAAAGAAATGGTTGGGGAGAATCAATGGTTAGCAAAATCCCTTACTCTTCATTGTACGGCAGATAAAATATTGGCCTCTCCTAGCTTGTCTTGTGACCAGGGGTGGCAATACGGGTCGCGACACGACGACACGACTCGAAAACGACACGAATTTCACGGGTTTGGGTTTAGAAAAATTGGGGGCGGGTCGTGTTCGGGTTGGGAAAATTTGACACGAAAAAATTCGTGTCGTGTTCGGGTTGACCCGCAAAAATTCGTGTTAATTTCGTGTCACTTTTCGTGTCAGTTTCGGGTCAATTTCGGGTCAAGTTCGTGTCAAATTTCGTGTCAAATTTGGGTCAATTTCTGGTCAATTTCTTGTCAATTTTTTGTGTCAATTTCGGATCAATTTCGGGTCAATTTTTCGTGTCACTTTCGGGTCAGATTCGGGTCAACCCCAACATAACCCAGTTCTAACACTTAAATGAGTTCGAAAATTTAAATGTTTAAAAAATAAAAATAAAAAACCCTAAGACTAAGAAGCAGCCCCTTTGCCCTTTGCCCTTTACCTTTACTAATTTAGATCTGCCTCTGCTTACGGCTTACCCTTTCTCAGTTTCTCCCCTCTAGCCGTCTACCATCTTGCCTCACGCGGCTCACGCCCTCTGCTGGAGACCAACCTTCTGCTGGAACTTCCAAATCTGCCTCTGCCGTCTCCCCTCGGCTCTGGCTGTCTACCATCTCGTGCCTCACGCGGTGACGCCGTCACTTCCTCCAAGCCAGCGACCACCTGCCTCTGCCTCTACCTCGATCTCCCCATAACGGGTATGTAATTTTTCAAACCATCTAAAGTTCAAAACATAGATTTCAAGTTCTAGAAAGGCAACGGTGATTCTGTGAAGATGTGGAATTGTCTTTTTTTTTTTTCCAGGAAATCTCAATGTGCAAAATAATCCGGTGATTGTGAAAGAAAATGTAGAAAATAAACACGAATTTAAACCAACAAAAAACCACTTCAAACTACAACCAGGAAATCTCAATGAGCTTTCCAACGATTACCTCAAAAAGCCACCTTGTTCGAATAAACTCATCAGGAACTCAACTTCCACCTGATAATGAAATTTCTCTGTCAAATCATACAAATCTTTAACTATGATTTAAAGCAACTAACCATTGAAACTAGCATCATACGGTAGAGAGAGAGAGGGTGGTGGCGTCTGGAGCTGTGAAAGTGTGAAACTATGGAAAACTGTCGTTTAAATTTCTCTGTGCCATTAATCATCGTCGTTTCTCATGTTTTTGTCGTTTTCTACTTTTGATGTCGTTGTCTGTACTTTGTTGATGCTATTTTATTTTCTCATTATTATTCACTCATGTTAGAGTGGTCATTTTTCATGGCTGTATTGTCTTCAGTAAATAAATGACTTTGAAAACTACTAATTGAAGCTGACCTCTGTGAAGTACTG
Source organism: Ficus hispida (assembly GCA_025413025.1). Classification (NCBI taxonomy): domain Eukaryota; kingdom Viridiplantae; phylum Streptophyta; class Magnoliopsida; order Rosales; family Moraceae; genus Ficus; species Ficus hispida. The sequence goes on along the minus strand of CM046368.1, from coordinate 6,998,947 downwards.
ATTTGGAAGCTGAGATATAAAAGAATGAGCATTAGCCATCTCGGCTGCTTTCTGGATCTTCTGGTCATCAGCATCCATGTCACCTACTTTAAGGTTGTCTTTAATTGTGCCAGAAAACAGTGATGGTTCCTGGGAAACTGCTCCTATGTTTCTTCTCAAAAACTTCAAATCCAAATCCTTAATGTTGCTGTTATCGATAAGAATTTCCCATGCAGGATTTGCTTTTCCCACATTAGAAAAACTACTAACTTTATGCAGCATAGGTAAGTGATCTGAAATTTGGACAAAGTGAGATTTCGAGTATGGTTTAGGATTATTGTGCTTTAATAAAAGCAAAGTAACATATTTTTGTACTTTATTCGAAACACACTATTTGAATCGTGTTATGCGAATAGGACTTTTTAGAACCTTCAAAAACAATACCAAACTGGCCATCAAATAATATTTTGCTTACATGGCTCCAAAGAGAATGCTCATGACTGCAGCTATGATATTTCCTCCTTTTGCCTTCTTGTCAGCGACTAAAACAGCTCCAACCCATATGATTAGAGCCCAAGAACAGAACGACACGGTTTGGAACATTCCTGTCCCAATTCCCTTTATTAATGCCTCTCCTTTGCTTACAAGAAACTGTTGGTCCATGCACTGCGAGAACGTTTTAATTGCCGAATTTTCTCCCACAAATGCATACACTGTTTTGATTTGAGATATTGTCTGTCACAAGGTTAAACAGATTATGAGTTATGGTAAAAGAATGACTGATAATATTCTTCTTGCTTATATATTTGGAAAAATTTCGAGTATTTCTTGGAACTCATGCGCTATGGTCTTATACTCCTCAGAACTCATATGATCTTAAACTGTTGAAAATGTATAATTACCTGTTCTACCATAGAAGTTGCTTGGGAATGGTAAACAATTTTGGCAGCTGAGACGGTGCTCATTTTCTTGGTGTAAGTTGCCCCGATGACAAGAATCAGAGGGACAACCAAGAAGGTAAGAAGTGCTATTTGCCAAGAGCATATAGCAGCAATCAAAATCCCGGAAAAGAAAGTCGCGAAGCTTGACAGAAAATGATGTTATTAAGATGTTTGTAATAGGACTTTGCCTAATTATGATTGTGAACTTTGCACTTGAGTTGGAAGTTTAATTTTATGATCCTTAAAACTTATTATTTTGTCAATGGTATGTTTTTGTTGAATGTAAATTATTATTCATCTAGGTTTCTTATGAATTTGGGATATAATTTGCTTTAAATTGAATTGCTTAAATTGAATCAAGTTCGTGTCGGGTCAAGGTCGTGTCGCGTGTCAAGTTCGTGTCGCGGGTCAGTTTCGTGTCGCGGGTCAAGTTCGTGTCGCGGGTCAAATTCGTGTCGCGTGTAAAGTTTGTGTTGCGGGTCAAGTTCGTGTCGTGTCGTGTCAACCCGTCCCTTTTTCGTGTCGTGTTCGTGTCGCAGTTTCGTGTCGTGTTCGTGTCACGGGTCGTGTTCGGGTTGGGGTAGAAAAAATTCGACACGACTCAAACACGACACGAGACACGAATTGACACCCCTACTTGTGACTTCATAGAGCATATCTGCTATTTCTTTGTGGATCGCATGTTTGGTTACGAATAAGGAAAACTGGAAAAGACAGCTTCGGCACCAGAAAAAATAAAGGTGCCCTCAAGATTAGTATAGAGTGTTCTTAGATATTTGAGAATACATAATAAAGTCCTAATGTCATAGAAGAGTGATTGGAAGTTCAACATTGACCATATAACAAAATAATTAAGATACTGAAGCACAAAAGAAGAAATTTTATTGGTTAATCTCTTGGAGATCATTCAGAGGACTACGAAAGCATAACAACTCTTACAACATTCACATTCTCAACAAATAGTGGTTAGAGAATTAATCATCTGATAGAGATAGATGACAGATGTCACTAATTGTAAGATTTAAGTATTAAAACAAACACTATATTTAGAAAGGCAGTAAATACAAATTTGCACATCATCTTAAGGTTTTCTCTTCCCCCCCAATCAAAGAAAACAGATAAAATATGCCATTAGAAGTTAAACATGTTTTCGCTATGGAATGATTAAAAGTAGAAGAACTTACAGGAAATACAGGAAATTGCAATAAAGGGATTAGGACTAAGCTTCTTTTGGCTGTCTTGTTATGACCAATTTCTATTCCTAAAAATTGAACCTCCACCCTTTCAATAATTAAATATCGATCTTATAATAAGGTGATAGAAGGAGGAGAAGTTACCAGAACAGTCGTGATAAGATCTGCAAAGGTCCTCTCCTACCAATCCAGTAATTGGATGTTTTGTAGGTGAGAAATCTTGGGCCACTTCTTTCCCACTCCATCTCGTCAACATTCTGTCACAATTGGCCAATCTTCGATGTTCAACTTTCCAACACCAATTTTAGATAAACTCTGATGTCTTTCCAAACAGGGTCAAGCCAATAGACCTGATCACCCCACGGATCAATGATGCCAAAAATCAATATAATCTATGTAGTTCCAAAAATATTTATGACAAAGCTATTGGATCTAAATTAATAAAATGGTTGGTGAGGATCAATAACATACCAAAATTCTTACCCCGCCATTGTACGGTAGACAAATGTTGGCCTCTCGTAGCTTATCTAATAACTTCATCGAGCATATCAGCTTTCCCTTTGCGGATCCCTTGTTTGATTGCAAATGAGGTAATGGAAGATCATTGGGCACAAGAAAAGTTGCGGCTCTCAAGATTAGTACCGAGTGCTCCAAGATCTAGTGTCAAAGTCACAGAAGAGTGAGTAGAAAAGATTAGAAGTCCTAACATTCACCATATAACATAAGGTTAAATAGGACCAATGGGGAAAGGGATACTAGATCATGTAAATTGTGGTAACAACTCAAAGATTGGACAGTTCCATACTTTTAACTAATAAATTGAACGCTTACACACGAAAGAAGAAACATTATTTGTTTATTTCTTGCCACTATTCGTATATCATTGCAGATTTCTTGAAAATTTTAATTATATAGATAGACGACGGGGTGTGTAGTAAATGTTAACTTTAGTTATTCAAACAGAAGGACACGAGAGGAAGGATTAATAACACATCTTACTTGTGAGTGATACAAGATTCAGATATCTGGAATGATACTAATCTCTCTCTAGTATTTGCCGTTGAGTAGACATAATGCCTGTTGAACAATTTATTGTGTTGCTGAGTTTTCCCGACCTGTAAATACAGCGAGGATAATGTCAGACACTTAAAAAAAAAAAAAAAACCTCATATTGGTTTAACCTGAATCTTGAAATAAAATTCTAGATTAGTATCCCTAGCTCTGGCTTCTTAAAGGGTATAATTTAGTTGTTCCTAAAGGTTGACAAAAGCTCCCAAAGGAAAGAAAACATTCAAATTACTTCCATATCAATCACTCACCAACAGGGGATCAATGAACAAGAACTTTAAACTTTAATCGGATGCCTTCTCGGAAATAAAGAGTTCCCATCTTTTACACTCGACAACAATAAATGGACATACAAATTTGCATCCCGTAAGTTAAAAACCAAGAAAAAATTATGATATTTTCCAAACATGTATTATGCAAACAGGTTATTATCCATAATTTTTTTTTGGGCTTGTTTAATTCTCTTTGTTGGCGCACTTAACAGCACATTAAGTGATAAATTGAACACAACTAAATCAAAATAAGTTAACTAAAAATCTTAGGGAGAGAGGAGAAGAGAAAGAGAGGGGCGCGGGGGTGGCCGGGTGCTGGGAGAGAGGAGAAGAGAGAGAGCTGGGAAGAGTGAGAGAGGGGTTGGGGAGGCCTGGGTGGGGGAGAGGGGTGCCGGGGAGTGGGCGGGCCAGGGGGGGGGTACCTGGGGTGGGAGTGGGGGGCGGGGGGGGGGGGGGGGGGGGGGGGGGGGGGGGGTGGGGGGATGGGAGGTTGCCGGTGATCGGGTGTGGGGGGGCTAGGGGTGGGGTCGCCGGTGTTGGGGGTCACCGGCCACGGCAGGAAGGTTACCGACGATGGAGAAGATTGGGGTGGAAAGGGATAAGATGAGGTAAGGTGTATGGTAATTATGATACACCAATAATATATCAACCGTTCGATTAAATCTTAACGGTTCAAAAAAGTGCTCTACCGATAGTTACTCTGGAAGAGATTGTACCATAGTTTTACCCATTATCTACTATCAGAAGAAAAAACTGTTAATTTATTTTCTTAATATCTTTAAAATATACTATATGCTATAATTTCTCGCAGAAATAATATTATGGAACCAAAAAATTCTATTCATCATTGAGATAAAAATTGTCGTTTTAATACAAAAATCTTAAATCTGAAAAAAATTTCTAAAGTTGTCATGAGACTCTAAAATCTCAGGCTTAGTCAACCTCCTAATCTTACTGATCCAGCAAACTGTATCACAAGAAGTATATGAGCTAGAGCTCAGTAAGTATACCACATAGGATTTTCCACAATAAAATTAATTCTGTTAACTTTTGTTTTAGGGCCCTCTGGTATGATGTTAATCTCATGCTATTAGAACCTTTTACTTTTGTTTATGACACCTTTTTTGGAATTTTTTTCTTCAAGGATTTGGACATTTCATCTGGATTAGCTCTAATAAACGTAAGATCTTACACCACACATAAAAAATAATTTCTTTAAACCTCTATAAATCATGATAATAATAATAAATAACATAACTAAAAACATAATTAAAAAATATAATACTGTTCAAGTGATGCATTTGAATATACATTTACATTGCTTGCTAAAGATAAAAACAATTTCTACATATATATTTTTTTCCCTTTATCTCCTTTCTTCCACTCTGCTTCCACGTTCTCTCTCTCTCTCTCTCTCTCTCTCGTAATTCACTTGGTGAAACAATGTCACCTGATCTTCCTTATATAGGCAACCTTTATGAAGTAATTTTCTTGTTGACAACAAGGCATTTGACTACTCAAGGCTAAGTAAACTAAACATCCAAATGGCATTTTCTTGTCTACATGAGACGTTTATCTTCTTAAAAAATTTCTAAGGGCTTATTGGCAAAACAAATATATGCTAGAAGGATCTAATATTTTATAAATCAAATTTAAATCCCATCTAAACTTATCCAGACTAATACCTTAAATTGATGGGATATTACAATGTGATATGCGCATGTTGGATGTATTTGAAAAATTTTATCTATGTTTGGAGAATTCAAAATAATAAATTAAAAAATCAAACCCACGAAATTTTAAAAAAAGAAACAAAGGATCTAAAAATTAAAAAAAAAAAAGAGAGGCATGAAAAAAATAATATATATATATATATGTATAAGAGCTAAAATGAAAAAAATGACCAATACAAATAAAGGATTAAATTGAAAAAAAAAAAGCCAAAAAAAAAAAAAACAAAAGAAAAAGTGAAGGACTAAAATCAAAGACAAAACATTTTTGTCCAAAACCAACCGTTTGGGACGAAAATACTTTGCACAATAAACAACACTAAAACGTTTTGTCCTAGCCATATATTATTAGTTATAGATAAGTAACATTTGTTTCTAAAAAAATTTTAACTAGATTTTATGACGATCCATCAGTTATGGATCAATCACCACTATTGGACCAATATCCCTTATTTACCAAAAAAAGAAAAAACACTATTGGACCTATATTTATTTCTTTATAGTAATTAGAGTGAATATACTGACATAAATTCGTAAATCTTCTAATCAACTCATAAGAATATATTATTATATAGGAAAGATTTATTGACACCCTCTTATTTATTTTTCTTACACCTCTACTTAAATCCTCCACCATTAAAATTTTAAATTTAAAATATTACTTGTTATATCCCTCTTTTATTCCAAAACAGCCCCTACAATCAAATTATTGTTTTTTTCTTCCCCTTTTTTAATCCATCAAATTAATGTTATTTTTTTTCTCCGACATTTTCTCACTCACCAATCATATCCCACGTTATATTTCCTTCCCTCTCTCTCTTGTTTTGTTTTTGTTTTTCTCTCCTTTCTCTTTATTCCCTTCTTTTTTACTAATTATCTTTGTCCATGCGGCCCCACCCACCCCCCCCCCCCCCCCCCCCCAAGGTTACTGCCATATTTGATTAGTCAACATAAATTAAGTTTTTGTTTTTGTTTTTTGTTTTTTTATATTTTACGGTTGCTGTTTACTTTTTTATCCCATGTTTTTACTATTAAGATGTCAGATCAGTTCATGATATTTTATCCTTTAAAGAAATGCTATTCTTTGCTTTATATCCAGACTTGAATTTCAATTCTCATATCGGATACCCTATGAAATTTGACAATATGTATTTCAGTTACTTTGAATGTAAATTTCAGTTATATGTGAATTCATGCAGAAAAAAATATAATTAAAGTGAATTGATATCTCCTTATTTTACTATTTTCTTCTGTGTAAATTTACGTTCTTAGTAACTGAAATTCATATTTACAATAACTGAAGTTCACATAACTGAATATGGGACTATTCATATATATACGTGTGTACGTGTCCAAGCTCTGGATTCCAGAGAAGGTTTTTGGAAGGCATATATCACAACTCCACTTGTAAACCTCCACCCACCCCCAACTTCCTAATACTGTCAAACAAGGCACACTTTTTTTTTCCCCCTCTCGTTTTCTTTTATGTTTGTTTAGCTAATTTCACCATGAAAGTAGAGGTTGATTATTGATTAGTAAAAAATAAACAACTTATGATTTTGTTTTCGTTTGAAGTCATTAGCAATGCTTTGTTTTTTTATTTTTTTTATTTTGATTATTAATTACTTTATAGGAATTATATTTGAAGATATCTAATATTTATTTTCAAATTTTAATGAGGTGTGGGAAGAGTATATTTTAAAATACATCTATATTTTAAAGTAATTTTATTTAATGATAATTAAATAATAAAATAATTTGTTAAAATAAGATTAGGAAGAACAAACAAGAAGTGTCAATAGACCTCCCAATTACAATATTAATTAGTAATAAAATTACTATAAAACTCATTAAAGTACACCTTGATGTGTACTATTATATTAGTATAAATAGAAGCGATAAAGAAATTAAAAAAATATACACCACATTATTATTATTTTTTGCTCGATACCCCATGTTAATTATTAGGACATCTATTGACATCTCTGTATATTTTTCTCTTTCATTTTCTTAAATCATCTACCAATTAAAATTTAAATATTACTTGTTAGACCATTTTTATTATTCCAAAAAAATTCCTATAATAAAGTTATAATTTTTATCTTTTTTTTCACCCATCGATCGATAATTTTCATGAGAATTTCTTACTGAAAATAATGTTTTTGAAGTTCAGAACTATGTTTTGGAAGGTTTATGAACGATTCCTTTATTGTTCTTTTGTATCTGTGGGTTGGCATTTATTTCCCCCTTCAAAATTGTTACGGTTTCACGGTAACATCGTTGGATTTCTCAGCCAAAAGGCGAAGTAGTAGTTGTAGAAGAAAAGCAATCAAATTGTACCCCTTCAAAAAATAAAAGATTGTTTAAACTATAGAGGGTTGGTTGAGCGAAAAAGTTGATTAAAATTAAGATTTTCATTGTAGGCATTTTTTCTGGAATATTAAGACGGATTAATAATCGATATGTAAAATTTAATTAGTGCGTTATTTAAAAAAATGTGAGAAAAATAGATAGAAGAGTATCAATTGACACCCCTAGATTAATTGTTCAGTTGGTTGCTAAACTATTAAATTTGTATCATTTTGATCCACATTCTCTCCTTTTTTTTTTCTTTTTTTTTTTTCTATAGGCGAAATGATTATGAACTCTTTAAAAAGTATACAAAAAGATTATTTATTAACATAATCCATTAGTTGTCACTAACAGATTAACTTAATTGCTCAATTGATCCATAAATTAGGTGACTTTTTTTAGTTACCTAATCTAATAGATGGCTGACCTTTTTTTTTTTTTAATTTAGTAAAATGGTTGTTTGTCTTTTTTTAAGGTTTGGTCAATCAGTGATTGACTATGAAATTTGATGATTTACGTTATATTCAATCAATGATTGGATAAAATAGCAATCACAGATTGACCAAATTAATATTTGTACTCAATTACTAATTGACCATTAAAAAAGTATTTTAGTTAATTTATTAAAAAATCAGTAATTTTCTTAAAAAAAAGATTATTTAGCTATAAATCTCAATTTATATATTAGTTTTTGAAAAATAAAACAAATAAAAACCTTAAAAAATTAAAAAAAATAGAAATTTAAAAATATATCTTTCTATTTCTCTCTCCTCTCCCTCACTCTCTCTCTCTCTCTCTGTTTAATCTCGTCTCTCTTGCCCCTTGATCTCCCAACTATCTCTGTCAATATCCACCCTTTTTATCTCTCCTCTGTTCCTCTTGTTGAGAATTCAGAGGGAATTTTAAATTTCTGATTTTTTTCCTTTTTAAGTTTTTTTTTGTTTTATTTTCTTATGGTTAGTTTAATAAATTCGATAAAATTAAGATTTCAACTAAAAAGGAATGGGGACAAAAATACCACAACATAATAGTTTAGGAACCAATTAAGTAATTAAGGTAATCTGTTAAAGATAATTAACATATTTTGTCAAAAAAAAAAAGAAAAAGAAAAAGAAAAAGAGAAAAGGAAAGAAACAGAAGATGTTTTTGTACCTATTTAAGAGTTTAGGATCATTTTTAGCTATCAAAAAAGAATAAGGCCAAAAACATTGCAAACATAATAGTTTATAGAAACGGTAATTAATTAGATCATAGGTTTAGCCCAAATGTATTCAGAATTCTGTAGAGATGGGAAGAAAAACCTGTGTCCTTTTTACCTATCTTTTTGCAGTTGAACAAATTTTAAAGTAAAAGAAAAAAGAGTTACATTCTTTTGGCCATAGAAGAAAAGAGAGTGAGAGATAGACAGAGAAAAACATTCTTGTTCGGAGGTTTGGAGTACCACCAGGCTTCTGACCTTTAAATTTCATCTACAAGTCCGGCATTAGTTGTTGAGATTAGGAGTAAGTTCATGCTATCAGTGGAAGGGAAGGCTAGCGGATCAAAGATGTGAAAGGGGTTGGGTTGCTGCCGATGGTGAGGCGTTTTTGAATGTGTTGGTCATCATCTCGGCCTACCCTTTGGAGGTTTTAGTTTGTATGAAGAGATGAGCCACATGGTGGTGCGTGTGTCAGGCTTTGCCGCCATCGAAGATATATGTTTGTCTACTGCTTGCCTTTTCTCCCATTTTCTTCTGCCGATATCAAGGGGCCTTACTCTCCTTGGTGTTTTGATCTTGACTTGTAGTTTTTTTCATTCTTCCTTAATAATAAGTGTGATTCTTACCCTAATGAACTAGATACGTATATCGTTTGTTTAATGTTTGGTTTTCTTTTTCATCCATAAGATTTGTTTCTTTACGGTTGTTTTGTGGCCTTTGTGTTATCACTACTACAAAAGTTGGAATAGATGATGGAGATTACACAACGGTTTTACAAAAACCACCGTCTAAAAGAGGATTGCCCTATGATTACAAAGCGGTTTATTGAAACTGTCGTGGAAAGTGGAGATTACACGACGATTTTAATAAACCATCATGAAAACTGAGAAATTACACAATGGTTTATTGAAACCATCGTGTAATCGACACTTTCCACGAAAACCGAGAGATTACACAATGGTTTCAATAAATCGTCGTGTAATCTCTAATTAAAAATCCTTACTAGCCCTGATTTTATTTTGCAGAATAGTTTCGTAGTCACAAAAATGTTATAGAGACCTGCAAAACTAGATCCTCCACTACCGTTCAACGTCATTACCACCGTCCACCATAGTAACACTCTCTTATAGTCATTATTTATAAGTGATTACTTACTCTTTTGAGTTATTTTATATTCATTGTAGATATTTTACATATATAAACTTAAGATTTTCATTTTTTTTAAAGCATGATTTGTTAAATTATGACAAAAGCTTGATATGTATTATTTTAATTGCAAAAACTTGATTGTTGAATGTATTTTATGATCTTTAACTTGGATTTAAGCAAGGTTCATGCAAATGGATTGAAAATGGATGTGGGATAGTAGATTGACTAGAAAATATCAAGTTAGTGTTGAAGAATTTTTGTTATTTGCCAAAACTCACATGAAAAATGATAAGATTCGTTGTCCTTGTATAGATTATGGAAATTATAGGTCTTACTCAGTTGATGAAGTTAGAAGACATTTGCTTGCACGTGGGATTATTTGTTCGTACTAAATATGGTATTTACACAGTGAAATTTGTTTGAATCCAACATCGAAGAACAAAGAAAAAGAACATATTACTGAGGAAGATGTAGGAGATAATTTGTTTGATATGATTAATGATTTGGAAGAGTACTTTGTGCACCGTCCAAAGTTATTTGATGTAATGATAAATGATGTCGAGATACCCTTATATGATAGGTGCAATAAATATATGAAATTGTCGGTATTGGCCAAACTATGGAACATGAAGGCATCAGGTGTGATGCCTTAGAAATTCATAAGCTTGATTCATGAACTATTATTATGGATTTTCTTCATTAATATACTACTAATGAATTATTTTGATGAATATCAAATTCCATGATCATGAATGATTGTATATGTATCATCGATGTAATGATGTCAATGATATAACAGCGTCGAGTTCCTCTATTTACATGAGAAATTTTAAATACATAAAGAATGAGTTGAATGACATATAAATTTATACAAAAAAATTTATTATGTCGTATTAGAGGGATAATGTTAATTTTTAGGAAGAACACCGATATTTATTAGTAGGTCAATTTAATGATTTAAGTATTTATTTTTGATCATACCAATAGTTAAGCTTTGGGAGTATGATTGGGAAATTAATGTGTTACATGGATAGAAGATGTAATAAAACAATATGCTTGGAATTAATTCGATCGGAGATCTTAGACCTGAGTATGAAAATTGAGAGTTTTTTTTTTTTTTCAATTAAATAAAATAGGTTATGTAACCTCATGCCCCCCTCTTTCTGTTATATATATTGAAGTATAGTTTTGCAGATGTCATGATTGTTGACTTTGGAAAATACCGATTTAGGCCACTTAGTTTTTCGGCCAGATATGTTGGATAATGTATCTTATGGACCTTGGAGTACGTGGCATTGTATTAGACGATGTTTGACAAGCTTTAAAGTAGAGCATGTATAAAACTTATGCATCATTGTGGGTAAACTTTTGATGTGATCAATTGTATCAAATAATATATACCATTATACAACGAAAAAATAGTTACAAAAAAATTATCACAAAATATTTAAACTAGCTATCGCGTTGTTACTATAAAGGATAAAAATATCAATGCCGTGATTTAATTTATGGATAATGTTAGATGGATATTCTCACAATATATGTATATTTATTTATTTATACACTCATTTCAATATATATATATATATATAAATACATGCACACAATTAGTTGAAAAAACCAAAACGTTATTCTAACGACTAACATGACAAAGTAATCAAAATAATTCACATTAGTTTTACAACTAAAATGACGTAGAGGCATAGTTGAATGGGAAATATATATATATATATATATATATATATATATTTGGACTGATTGAGTGGGAAATATTTTGGGTTAGTATGATCATTAGATATTTTTAGAATTGTTATTTGGAGTATCTTACAGTAAATTATATTATTATCGTTGTTTTTAATGAGGAGAAAAATGAGATAGAAAGAGAGAAAGATTGGAAATAGCGAGGTATAGAAAAAGAAAAGTAGGAACTTGGAAGGCAAGGAAAAAAGAGTTTATTCAAACAAGAAACAACGTATATGAAACACCCTATCTAAGACGTACTATGAATTTCCTATCAATCAGCTTTTTTATTTTTTTATTTTTATTATGCTGGAAAACCATGTGTACTTTCCTAGACCGGTTGAATAGCAAGTATAGGAGATGGACCCACAGCACTCATGTCTTGCTTTCCTTCCTTTGTTTACATAATTTCTCTGTTTTTTTCTAAATAAAATTTAATTTTTATACTAACTTAAAAAGTGCTTTTCTGTGTTCAGTGCTTGTCAGATTGTGTTTATCAGGATGCCCTTGTGTAATCTCTTCAAATTTCACCATTTTATTTCTGATGCTGGGGTCCACAATCAACTGTCTGTAATTTCTTATATATAGAACTGTCGGAAATAAGACCTATCTTATTTATGTACATATTAGTTATCATATTAAAGCAAGACTTGCTGTATAAGGTCAACAAGTCAAGTTACACATGCATTTGCCAAGAAATTTCCTGGTAGACTCTCAGTGATCTGCATGGTGACTTTTCATGGCATTACACTTTTAAGTTATCTTCCACTACCTACAATAATGCAACCTTTGTTTAAAAAGTCTCAATGGAATGGTAAGTCCCTTTGAAATTTCGATGCAAGTAACCATTGTAACATCCACCGTTTTTTTTTTTTTTTTTTTTTTGAAATTCCATGTTTATTTAGACACCCAAATATTAGAACAACTGTTTCCATTGTTAGGTTTTTTTTTTTTTTTTCCTTCCTTTAAATTATTATAACAATAATGATAGACATAACTAGTTGTAACTGTTATGATATCTTACTAAATAATAATAATAATAATAATAATAATATGTAATATCTTTTTGAATAAATCTCTTGATTTTAAAGATTCGTTAACCGATCAAATTTTGTAATTATATTTTATATTTATATAAAATGTGTTTATAGTGCTCTTAATTTATCAGTGAACCTTCTCTATTTTTTAATATGTGAACGACTCGTAATTGGACCATGTTGAAATGAAATTTTTTTTATTAAAATTGATTGATTTTTTAAAAATTAATTATAATTTTTCTTTTAATTATTTAGAAAAAGATTAAAAATGAAATGGATTTTTAGATCCGAAATGAAGAATCAAATAATTTTTAAATAAATAAAAAAAATAAACATCAGATTATTTATTCAATCATACTTGTCTAAAAGAACCTTTCTCCGCGCGTGAAATGAAATTTCATTACAAGAAATAAAGGGGGCCTCTCAAAGAAAATGAAAAATCAATCAGCTTTTTTATTTTTTTATTTTTATTATGTTGGAAAACCATGTGTACTTTCCTAGACGGTTGAATTGCAAGTGTAGGACATGGACCCACGTCACTCATGCCTTGCTTTCCTTCGTTCGTTTACATAATTTCTTTATTTTTTTCTTATTAAAATTTAATTTTAATAGTAACTTAAAGTGTTTTTCTGTGTTCAGTGCTTGTCCGGTTGTGTTTATCAGGATGCTCTTATTTTCTCTCTTCAAATTTCACCACTTATTTCTGATCCTGGGGTCCACAATCAACTGTCTTCAATTTGTTATATATAGAGCTGTCGGAATTAAGACGTATCTTATTTATGTGTATATTAGTCACCATAGTAAAACAAGACTTACTGTATAAGGTCAACAAGTCAAGCCATATATGCATATGCCAAGAAATTTCCCGGGTAGAGAAAGTGTTATGCATACTTACCATTCATGCCATTATACTTTTGAGTTGTCTTCCACTCCCTACAATGATGCACCCTTTGTTTAAAAAGTCTCAATTGAGAGGTAAGTCCCATTAGAATTTCGATGCAAGTAACCATTATATCATCCACCTTCTTTTTCCATTAAAGTCTATTTATGTTTCGTTTAATAAATTAATTTAATTCTAATTTAATTATATTTTTATCTTAATTTTTAAATTTTTTTAAAATTAATAAAATTTATAATTAATTTTTAAAAAATTAATTAATTTCAATTTAAAATTTTCATATTCAATTAATTTACCAAACCAAAGTTTAGACATTCAAATATCAATACAACTGTTTGTTTACACAGTAGAGAAGACCATATGTACTTTCCTTCATTTGTTTACATAATTTCTCTATTTTTTTCTTATTAAAATTTTTTTTTATATTAACTTTAAGGACTTTTCGGAGTTTACTGTGTGTCAGATTATGTTTATTAAGATACCTTTGCTTTCTCTTTTCAAATCTCACCATTTATTTCTGATCCAAGGGTCCATAATTAACTATCTGAATTTTACTGTATGTGAAGCTGTCAGAAATAAGACCCATCTTATTTATGTATATATTATTTACCATATTAAAGCAAGGCTTATTGTATAAGGTCAACAAGTCAAGCTATCTATGCATTTGCCAACAAATTTCCCAGGTAGACTTTCAGTGATCTGCATGGTGACTTTTCATGGCATTACACTTTTGAGTTGTCTTCCACTACCTACAATAATGCCGCCTTTGTTTAAAATGTCTCAATTGAAAGGCAAGTCCCTTCGGAATTTCGGACCATTATATCATTCACCTTCTTTCCCCGTTAAAGTCTATTTATGTTCTTGTTGAATAATTAATTTCAATTATGTTATATTTTTTTATTTTTATTTATTTTATTTTTTTAAAATTAATAAAATTTATAATCAGTTTTTAAAAAGTCAATCAACTCTGACTTTAAAAATTTTATCTTCAATTAACTTACAAAACTAAGGATTAGATATCTAAATATTAGTATACCTATTTGGATTGCTAAGGTCTCTTTTTTTTTTTTTTGCTTTAAATTATCATAACAGTAATGATAGGCATAGCTAACTACAACTGCTGTGATATTTTGCTAAATAATAACAATAATAAAATTATGTGATATCTTTTTGAATAAATCTCTTGATTTTGAAGATTTTTTAACATATCAGATTTTGTAATTACACTTTATATTTATGTGGAATGTGTTTATAGTGCTCTTAATTTATTAGTGAACCTTCTCTATTTTTTTTTTAATTTGTGAATGACTCATTATTGGACCACGTTAAATTTTTATACTCTCTTTTCCCTTTTGTATCATCTTCTTAATTAATCTTTGATGTGTAAATGCTTCAAAGGAAGTCAGGTAGTGCAGTTAAAGTCAATTGGTGAATTTACACAGAAATTTCACTTGGTTCTTCCAAGACTGTCCTCTGGTACAGGAAACGGGAAAAGAAAACAAATGAAATTTCTATACATGTTGGAAAATCTGAATATGGATACTTGAAACACATAATATATACCATTTTCTTAAAGCGTTATTTGTCATCCTTCAAAATGAGATTGCTTTGGGTTGATAGCAGATCACTTTCAAAATATAACAAGCTTTCAAAAATGAAGTTTACACCAAGCAAAAATGAAAATTTGCAAAGTGAAAAAACACAATATTTATGGAAGAATAGTAGTGGAAGATAGAGACAAATCGAATTTTTAGTAAGTATAATCTGATTTCTTTGCAACTCTTTATACAAGTTTGACAGCCTTTGATGATACCTTTTAGAAAAATATTGTTATTCAAAAAATATATTTTTTATGAAAAAATACAACCCTTCAAAATGTTACATCTTTTAAGAATTTAAATTTAAATTTAACATAAAATAAAAAATAAAATATATTTATTTAATAGTAACTTAATCACAATGATTGTCGTGCGTAACACGCACCATACTCCCAAGTACCAAGTGTGCCTATTAAGCATCAAAAGCACCTCTACAGTCTCACCGCCTCTGTGTGCGAGCCACATAGGCTCTTCCCACATCTCATCCATTACCTTGTCGAGGGTGGAATAACTTATAAAGTGCTTAACCCTTTTATTCCTTTTCCATATGGGACTTTTAGACTTGGTTGTCAATGCCTAACAACACTAAAGTCTATATATGAACAAAGCCCAACAATACATACATACATATATATATATATATATATATATATAATATTTTTGTATATGCCGTGCATTTTGGAATTGTCTTCCACTGCTTACAATTTAGGCCCCGCTTGGGCGCCTCTGGAGACGTGGTTTTCACGTCTGGCTTCTAGTTACGTGTTTGGCACGTTTCTCTATTTTATATTTTAAGTTTTAGGTTTAGTTTTTTATAAAATTAAGAGGAGATTATCTTGAATCATCGAGAGGGGAGGGAGAAGAAAATTTAGGAGAAGGCTTTAGAGACTTTGACACCTCCAAACTAGTTCATTTGCTTTCGTCCAAGTACACCTATCCCAAATATTCTCCAACATGAAGTTACTCTTCTCAAAACCTTTATCTAAAACATATGAGAAACAGAAGCTGTCAATTCCATGCAAGAAACTAAAAACTTCCCATTCTTCAAAGGTAAGACAACCACAGATTTCACGGCCAAAGACATCACAAACGGCAATCAGTACACCTTCCAAATCAGTGTTCGCCACAAAGGATCTTACTTTAAACCGGTTCTTTCAAAGGCTACTTGGCAAGCTTATGCTCGGGCCAAGGCTCTAAAAACAGGAAATCTTGTTTCATTCTTTGTTGATCAAAGTGATGAAACTGTTTACGTCCAAGCCTGCACCCACCACAAAGATGAAGCTTGCAGAAAGAGAATTAAGCTTTTTGTTTTAAGATATGCATGTCTGTGCTGAGTGCATATGCCTTGCTAGCTTCTCTTAATGCATGTAAGTACTAACTACATTTTTTTTCCTGGGGTTTTCTACTTGATACAGATATGACGTTTGAAATAAAAGCCCTATCGGAAGAGTTTTTTCATCTTTAAAAATTACCCTAGTGGATGAAATATTTGAAAATCAAAATATTACCAGACTGTTACTCTTTGCCTCTTTGTTACTTTGTTGTAATGTATTGCCACTGCATACGCAGGGAGATTGCTAGCAAGAACAGAAGATGGTCCAGAAAGAAGCCAATTGGGATTCAATATGTTATATAGTCCTGCTAAAAAGTGAATTAACGTAGGATTTGTACCCTTTTTTTCCTTTTAAATTTGTTTTTTTTAGTAAGAATTATATGTAATAGGATAATTTATTTGTTTAGTACCGAATTATGTATATCTTGTCATTTTGATAAGTAAACTTTTAATTTTGGTAAGTAATTAGTCCCTGCACCTTTTTTTTTTCCCTCTAGTTTCTGTCCTCTATCTTAAAATTGATGAAATGTTCTCCTTATTTTTATTAAATACCCTTACACAGAATAACTATTTTTTCAGTTATTATGCTATAGGGCTGTGGTTATGTCTTTTAAACTTCAAAAATCATTCATCAATGTTAGTGTTAGAGCCAAGACTAGCGTTAGAGACAAATTTATGAAAATTAGAAGATTAAGATTAAAAATGACAAAATATTAATTCTGGAGCTAAATGGATAAATTAATCAGTTATTATTTGCTGTTTGCATTTAATTAGTTGTAACTTGTAAGCTATACGTCAATTCATTCTTCTTCTTCTTCCTTTTTTATTTTTTATTTTTTATTATTTTTTTGTTGAACTTGTATATATGCATGACATCTTCTTCTTCTTCCTCTTTTTGGTAGAACTTGTACATATGCATGACAACTCTACTTTTTTTATTTTTAATTTTTTAATTTTGCTGAATTCAAGACAACTTGTACTTGATCGTGATGTAAGGTGTGTTTTTTTCAGTAGTGTCATCCTACAAGAAGATAAATCTGGTTCGATGGCAATTCTATGTGGGAAGGTTTTTACTTAAGTTTGGTGGTCATTAATCGTTTTCAGCCCTTCGATTTGAATCTAATTTTACCCTATCTATAGGATAAAAAAGCTTACCCTCATCGTAGAAGTCCCCGTAATTTTTATCTTCAGCAAAGCACTTTTTGTCATCTTTCTTTCTCTTTTTGGTACGGATCCATATTTTTCATTATTGGTCTACAAATTCAATTCTTGTAAGGTTTACGAATCGTAAGGCTACTTTGGTAAGATGGTAAGAAAATTTTAAGGAAAACGTCACAACAGATTAAAAAGTGAGGATCTTTCTCTTATAATATATATATATATATATATATATATATATATATTCCTGATCTCTACGCGTGTGTGTATATATATACTTTAAAAGATAAGTTAGTGTAATTATGGATCCTAATTTTTTTTTAAATGTAAAATTAAGCATTAATCGAGAAAATGTACATGTTTATGTATTAAATGTATTTTTAAAGATATAAGAGTCTAACATACATTATATACTTCTTAGAGTTAATTATACTGACATCTCTTACGTTTTCTCAAAATTGTAGAGATATCTCCTTGATCAAAACTAACAACGTCAACCGCTCCTGATTTTTTTACAAAAATTACAGAGACACCCCATCTGTTAATTAACCGTGAGTTTGACCGTGAATTCTACTCAAAATACCCTATGTACCCCCTCATTGCATTAAAAAAGGTCTTCACCTATATGTGGAGGTATAAAATCACATTGTTACACTTGTTTAACCCCAAAAAATGATGTTTAATTGATTATTAAATATTTCTAATCATAATGCAAAACAAGTTTTTTGTTATTATTATTATTATTTGGAAAATCCCTTTATAATTTTGATATACAATTTACACTTTTTATTGTAAAGGATACAGAATAATGACAAGAATATACAAAATAAAAGTTGTTATCAAAAGTAAAATACTAACGAGGACACTTAATATACTTTCTAATAATCACACATTTTAATAGGAATGTAATTTCTCTAATTTACATAGTAACCTTTTTTTTTTTTTTTTCCTAAAGGTATTTTATCACTTTTTTTCCCCACCTCAAAACTCCAATTTTCCGTTAAAAAAATTTAAAAGAACACTTTTATTATTTGAGAATGATAAAGTCATAGAGGGATTTCTATTTATCATGAAGTACCTTATATTATTACCTTATATTATTACTACTGTATTCTTATTCGGCATCTTATATATTAATTAGAGTGATTATTTTGTTTTTCCCTCAAAGTTCCCTTTTTGTCTTCAAAAAACTTTCTAAAAAAATCTCTCTGGCTCTCTTTGATTTACAACTAATGTCTTAGAATGACATTTTTACCCATGACTGTAGGTGCTTACTTATGAATGTAGGTACCCATCCTTTATGGAATGAGTATGGGGGATAATATATGGGTTTGGGGACGGGACTAAGGGTTAAGATTAACCATCCGTGTGGTTGCGGGGCATGGATGGGGGAGCTCTCCCATATCTACACCCGCCATGCATATATTCTCCTATAATAGAAGAAGAATAAAATCCGTATTTTATTGTTTTAGTTTGCTTTATGAATTTAGTTGTATGGATTTCTGAAATTGGGATTTGTTTTTAAAATTTTAATTTCATTTTCAATTATGACTATGTTATTAAAATATGAAATCTTTAATAAAAGTTATTTTAAATTTTTTTAATAATTCTTGATGGGTAAATGGGTATAGTGTAAATAGGTAGGGTATGAGTATATTACCTAAAAACGGGTATTACTCGTCTCTATTAAATTGGGTGGGTATTAGGATAAAAAGTGAGGCAGGTATGGGAGTAGGGGAGGCATACCCACGCCTACTCCACCCCATTGTCATCCTTATAATGCCTCCGAAATTTCTAAATAATAAATATCACTTTCATATTTGTACTTAAATAGTATCTAAAGAGCTATAATATCATACGAGTTAAAACGAAAGACCTTAAAGTCTTTAAGTACTGCTACTAGTTTAGTAGTACTAAATATTGTAAACATAGTTTTAAAAATAATCGATACAAAATAATTTAAGAAGTCTAAATGTGGAAATTAAATTCATGGTGATATCCCACTCACTTCCTTCATCGCTTCTGTACTGCTTCGCTAATCCAGAAAGCATCTAAGTTGCGAGCTATTTACCCGCGTTACCTATAGCATGAACACACATATATGAGCTTTCACTTAATAAGTACAAACTATATCTCACAAAATATTTTTATAAAATCATATCATCACACATCACAATATAAATGTCCAAAAATGTATGTGATCTATGTGTGTTCAATTATGTTGCATTATATATCTATCTTGTCTACTTAAGAACCCTTGTGTACGTACCCATATGTGCGCAACCAATGAGGAATTGAGAAAGCGACCCTCCAACAACCTCCAATGTCATAATTTATAACTTTCGTTCTTATCATATCCTCTCAACTAATTAGAGGTTGGGACGACACTTTATCTTATCTTTGATTAGTCTCATTCTTAATACATCTATTATTATGTCATAATTATCTATGAGGCATGTTGAACATATTAGTGCAAAAAAAATTATGTTCATCAAATACTTAATCAAAAACAATACATATCACTCGTATATTCACCACATCATCAAGATAATTCATAGCAAATATAGAACATCAATAAGAAAATATTTTGTTCCATGCTATATGTGAGATTTGTACTTACTTTCCGTATGTGCTTAAACTTCCAAAATTGTACCTTTTACTCACAAATTTGAAAAATTGTCCTGATTTAATAATACCTTATTATTAGAGAGAATCATAGTTATATTATTTTATTTATTTATTTTTTATAAATTATTGTGAGTTTAATTTACTTGTATCATAATTAATCTTAATAATTAATTCATATTAATTATTACGTGTTAAATAAATTTCTACTAATTATTATTAAATTAATTTAATTTTACTTAATCTAATTGATTAATTATTCAATCAATTAATTAATTAACTAGGTAGTACATAATTATTACTTGATTTAGTTGAGTAATTATAATTAAATTACATAATTTTAATTGACTAATTAATAATTATATCATTAATAATTAATTATGTTACTTAAATATTCTTTATCATATTATAATTATCAGTTATTAATTCTCATACTAATAATTAATAATTAGATTATACTAATAATTAATATTTAATTAATTTCTAATGACTCATCCATAATTATATTAACGATTATATCAATGATTAATGATTAATTAATGTCTAATTAATCATGTATTTTAATTATGTAGTTACTCAACACAATAACCTTACTTACACAGCTAAGTATCACTTATTAACTCTTGTAATTAATTAATTAATATTTATTTATTTATTTTAATTAACTACTAATTAACTTTACTAACATAATTATACTTTGTTCTATTTTTGTTAACTTATTAGTGCATTAATTTATTTCTTAATTAATTACTCAACCTACATCACTTTGGTGATTATGAGTCATCTAAATGTACACTCTTAAATGGGTTTTTTTATTTTTTTTTTATTTTTTTATTTTTATGGATTATTGGGCTTCCAAGGCCCATTTCCACTAGTTGTTCACATTAAATTGAGCTAAGGTAGTCTCTTGGTGTATGTCTATCATTCATCTAGGTTACTATATCTTGGCCCATCTATAAACTTGTGATTCAACTTTATAAGGTTGTGGTTTTTTCACATTTAGTTGAGCATACACTTAATATTAACTTATATGATCAATAAATATGTCTATATATTGGACTTACCCCTACATCACATTTTAATGTTTAGTCATATTGTCAGTGTAAGATCTTAACTTGTAAGACTTATTTAAATTTGAGTATACTCTTGTTTTGGACACTTGATGACTCATTGGAAAACTTGAAATGTTTATGTCTTTATAATTTGTTTTCCAAGATTTTAAGGGTTTTAAATAATCATGTGGGCGTTTTCCTAACGGCTTATGATAAAATTTCAGTTTACCATATTACAATCTAATATTGTGTGATTTATTAATATTTATATAAGCATATGTTTTAAACGTAAGATAACTCATTTCAAAGTTTGAGATGTCTACATTATAGCCATAAAGTTATTTACTTTAGTGTTTGAGTGTTTCATACTGTATAATTAAGTTTTGTTACTGTTGGTCCCACGTATGTACCATATGTTCAAATTTATGGGTAAAGTAAGAAACATCATAACAATTCACTTATAAGTCCAAATAAGGCAAACGATATGTCATTGAAAGAACAGTTTTGCAAAACATTATGGTTTACTTCCTCAAAACTTACAAAAACAGTGACTGGTACAGAGTTCCAACAAAACCTTTCAGTTTGTAGTCTTAATTTGTAAAATTCACTAAAAATTGCATATTTATCCATTTGAGGTCTATGATATCTTGTTGAAAAGCTTAAAGAATCTAGGTTTTGGATATATAACTTAAAATCCAAAATTTTGAGTTTAACAAATCCGGAGTTTAGAAAACCGCGTGGCTATGTCAGAGCTTTAAAGAAATTTTAGTTTTGCATGCTGAGACTCAAGATAACTTGTTGGAAAGCCTAACATGTCTTGTTTATGGATCGATCATCTACAATATCATTAAGAATATTTATTTTATTTAAAGTAATAATATAAGCAACTGCAGTCCGCAAAATAACGAAATACAAGGTTTAGAGCCACAAATTTCTACTAATTACTAAACTAGCCATACAAACTCATTTTAATCCAACCAAAAGCTCAAACCTTAAATCTAAATCATGCCATGGTCATTAGTTTTCATGTCAAGTGTTTATTTTCATGAAATGGGCATTTTTCATGCTCAAGGTTTTGAAGAAAAACTACATTTTTTTTTTGTTTAGGAAAAATTAGATAGACTTAACCTATCTGGTATAGAGAGATTGTTAAACCTCTTGGTGGAGCCCTGTCTAGACCTTGAAAGCCTCCCTTGTACCCGCCCATGTTATTAAAAACAAATACTTAGCACAAAGCCCTTGCACTTGAACACAACAGTTATTTTCTTTGCAAAACACAATGAATGAATACTTTTCTTACCTCTAGATGACTTAGTATCTTTGTGGGATTGTGTGCTACCTTGGGGTGAGTGTGAGAATGGTTCAAAAGTTGGTGGCTTTTCAAGAGAGAAAATCAAAGGAATAAAGGGTGGTTTTGTAGTGGAAAATGGAGAGAAAAGTGTGGTTTTTGCTTGGTAAAAGTCGCTAGGTGTTAGGGTTTCATTCTAAACCTTTTATAGGAAAATTCTTAGGTATTTGGAACAAATTTTAAAACCATCTTCAGAAGCAAAAAATTTTTCCCCAAGCCTTGTGTGTGTATGTGGTGATTTGAATCCCTTTTGACCAACTAAGGACCACTTATGATATGTACTAGTATGTACATGTCCTAGTGTGTCATATTTTTCTTCTTTGTGCATGCAATCTCTTGGAGACTTGGGCATGCTTGGTCTCTTGCCAAAACTTATATCAAGCCTCTCAAATTTTTGGCTCCAAAAGCCAAAACCGATCCTCCCCCACCCCCCCAAAACATGGTGTCCACTATTGGGCTATCTTCTCTATTTTGTTCACTTGGATCAAATCACCATTGGCTCACCACCATCGATTTATTTTATAATCCCCACCATGGTTCCAAAGCTAGATTTTCCATACTAAAATGTTAACAATGGAATTTCTTCCATGTTCTTTTATGTGCCACGTAAGGTTGTCATAATTTAATTGTAGATTTAGCTACTAATTTATGCTAATTAACACTTGATTTTATTTTGATGAATTCTAATTATTCATCATGTAAAATAAGGTTATTATATCTAATAATCTTAACTTATGAGACCCATAAAAATTGTTAATGTCACTCATCACCACAAGAGCACTTAATAAATCACTTTTCATAAAATCTTGAAACACAATAACATTCATCACATATGTAGTGTTTGGATTAGGTACTATAATTGAGATGATACATGCTCTTTATGAAATTTCTAATAGATGACATAATTTGGAACTTTGTAACTTGAATATTTCATAAAATGTATTAGCGTTTCGAGGTTTCACAGTAACGTCCCTTCCCAAGCAAGCAGCTCAAGAAGAACATTATAGCTAGCTAAAATCTCAGACTTAACAGGAATAAATATTGTTCAAGTGATGCAGTGAAAGGGTTGCTTACATCAACTTGCTGCTTGCAAAATGATATAAACGACTAGCCATAATGTTTGCTTACTGCTTACATATAAATATTGCTTACATCAAAAGGTATGCTTACTCTTTCTCTCTCCTCCCTCCCTCTCCCCTTCTCTCCCTCTCTCCATCCCTCTTTCTCCTTCTCCCTCTCTCTCTTTCGCCCTTTCTTTCTCCCTCCTTCTCTCTCTCACTCTCCCCCCCCCCCTCATCTCTCCATCTCTCTCTCTCTCTTCATTTCTTCTTCACTAGTCAAAGTTTTATGGAGAAGTCAATCAGTTGAAGAGGCAGACATTCCAAAAACTGCTTTTAGAACATGGTACGGACACTATGAATTTCTGGGTTTGAAACAGGGTGGTATGGTTGTTGGAGAATATGCTACTAAGTGAAGCGTTGTCTGAGTACCGAGCTACTATCGACTGTCACAAGAAAGCAGTTGTATTTAGACCACAAAATGAGTAACAATTCATTTTTGTTGGGAATTCTGGTAGACCATCTCTTTCGATAATTTTTGCATTGTGCAAGGAAGGGAGGAAACTACAGGCAGATTTGATTGTTCTTGATTTAAGTGGTGTTGAGAGTGATTTTATATTTTGGTTATTTCTCGAGCTAATGCTTCTGATTTGGGGAGGTTTGGTGAAAGTTTAATAGGTGGGTAAGGGTGGAAAAGTTAGTTTTTGATGAGACTAGCTTGTGGGCAGGAATTAGAGATTTAATCTTTTGATTTTTTTTGGGGGGGGGGGGTTGGCGCTGCGCTAGTGGTCTGTTTCTGGGGCAGTAGTGTCGTACATGGGCAGCAGCCTCGGTAGCTTTGAAGGCTCTTTTAGAAAAGCCATGAATTACCTCTATACACTAGCAAGAATGCAAGTAATCATACAATCCTTATTATGTCAATGTTCAAATCAAAATCGCAATTATGTACTCATGTTCAAACTCATCAACCGATATTTGGAGGAAAATAGGTGTATCAAGTAATATAATTCAAGAGCTTCTAATTAATGTTATGAGGATGTTAACATCACAATTATTTAGACACTTTTCCACATGTAGTATCTAATGGCATTTTACAATTTATGAACAAGCCATTTACACTTATATGGGTACTAACAATCATAAACAAGCTTTAATGAGATCTTATGGCTCACAATTTTTTGACATGAAAAAATCATAATTTACATCCCATGTAGTGTATTTAGATAATCCGTATAACAACAACTTAAGACAATTTGTGACATTTGTATGAGCAAAACACATAAAATGCAATTATCAAGTTACGCTTCACTTGCATTCCAAGCAAGTACTCTACTTACCGTAAGCATTATAAATTCCTAAACGTAAGCTCACCAAGCTTCTTTCAGCTCATGCTAGAAGATTAAGTGGTCACCTAATTTAGCAAGTATTTTCTCATGAATTGGAGATTTTCAAAACTCTTTAACAGTTTTCGGAACTTTAGAAATTATCAACAAATTCCTGATAATAAGTAATCATATTTCCTCATATTAAATATCTTAGTTGTAGATGTATACTTAAAACTCTTGTGTATATATGGATTCATAAAAATTGAATGTTAGGGAAGATTCTATGGAGATTATTAACTTTGTCTATAATTTAACAAAAAAAATCACTTCAAGTTTAACTTATACAATGATTATATCTTTCGTAAGAAATGCCATCAAATCAAATCATTTAAAAAGAACCAAAAAACCCCTTAAATAAATGAATAAAACAAACACCAGATTGTTAATTCAATCATACTTGTCCGAAAGGACCTTTCTTTGCGTGTGCGATGAAATTTCATTGCAAGAAATAGAGGAAGCCTCTCAAAGAAAATGAAAAATCTACTAAGAAGAGAAAATGATGTTACGATTTCACATTATTGCAATGGAAAATAAAACATAATTTCATTAATCAATCAGCTCTTTTATTTTTTATATTTTTATTATGTTGGAAAACCATGTGTATTTTCCTAGACCGGTTGAATTGCAAGTATAGGAGATGGACCCACCACACTCATGTCCTGCTTTCCTTCCTTTGTTTACATAATTTCTCTATTTTTTTCTTATTAAAATTTAGTTTTTATACTAACTTAAAAAGTGCTTTTCTGTGTTCAGTGCTTGTCAGATTGTGTTTATCAGGATGCCCTGTGTAATCTCTTCAAATTTCACCATTTATTTCTGATGCTGGGGTCCACAATCAACTGTCTGCAATTTCTTATATACAGAGCTGTCGGAAATAAGACCTATCTTATTTATGTACATATTAGTTATCATATTAAAGCAAGACTTACTGTATAAGGTCAACAACTCAAGTTACACATGCATTTGCCAAGAAATTTCCTGGTAGACTCTCAGTGATATGCATGGTGACTTTTCATGGCATTACACTTTTAAGTTGTCTTCCACTACCTACAATAATGCAACCTTTGTTTAAAAAGTCTCAATTGATTGGTAAGTCCCTTTGAAATTTCGATGCAAGTAACCATTGTAACATCCAACCTTTTTTTTTTTTTTTTTTTTTTGAAATTCCATGTTTATTTAGGGTTTGTTTGGCATTTACACATATTTTAAATTAAACTGTACTTTTTTCATCATACTTTTTGTCTTTTTCTGAAAATTTTTTTTATCTTTTCTGAAAAAGTCAACAAAAATTACTATTCAAACTTAAAAATCTCAACTCAACTCAAACTCAACTCATTCACCAAACACCCCCTTAGACATTAAAGTTTATTTAGACATCCAAATATTAGTACAACTGTTTCATTGTTAGTTTTTTTTTTCTTCCTTTAAATTATTATAACAATAATGATAGACATAGCTAGCTGTAACTGTTATGATATCTTACTAAATAAGAATAAAAAAAAATTATGTAATATCTTTTTGAATAAATCTCTTGATTTTGAAGATTCGTTAACTGATCAAATTTTGTAATTATACTTTATATTTTTATGGAATATGTTCATAGTGCTCTTAATTTATTAGTGAACGTTCTCTATTTTTTAATATGTGAAGACTCGTAATTGGACCATGTTAAATTTTTATACTCTCTTTTTCCTTTTGTATCATCTTCTTAATTAATCTTTGATGTGTAAACACTTCAGAGGAAGTCTCGTGGTGCAAGTTAAAGTCAACTAATGAATATACACGGAAATTTCACTTGGCTCTTCCGAGATTGTCCTCCCTTACAGGAAACCGGAAAAGAAAACAAATGAAATTTCTATGCATGCTGGAAAATCTGAATATGGACACTTGAAACACGTAATAAATACCTTTTTCTTAAAGCGTTATTTGTCCCCTTTCAAAATGAGATTGGTTTAGGTTGATAACAAACCGTTTACAAGATATGATAAGTCTTCAAAAGCGAATTTTACACCAAGCAAAAATGAAAATTTGCAAAGTAAAAAAACACAATATTTATGGAAGAATAGTAGTGGAAGACAGAGAGAAATCGAATTTTCTGTAAGTATAATATAATTTCTCTGCAACTCTTTATAAAAGCTTAGTAGCCTTTGATGATATCTTTTGGGAAAAAACTATCAGTCGGAAAACAAATTTTTTCTGAAAAAATACAACCATTTAAAAT
This sequence comes from Ficus hispida, assembly GCA_025413025.1. Taxonomy (NCBI): domain Eukaryota; kingdom Viridiplantae; phylum Streptophyta; class Magnoliopsida; order Rosales; family Moraceae; genus Ficus; species Ficus hispida. The sequence continues at coordinate 6,971,612 of CM046368.1, read as the reverse complement.
GTCACATCATTTAAGAATTTAAATTTAAATTTAACTTAAAATATAAAATAAAACATATTTATTTAATAATAGTTTAATCACAACGCATCAGGTGTCACACACAAACACCATACGTCCAAGTACCAAGTGCGCCTAATAAGCATCAAAAACACCTCTACAGTCTCACTGCTTGCGTGTGCGAGCCACATAGGCTCTTCCCACTTCTCATCCTTTACCCTTTCAAGAGTGGGAAAACTTATAAAGTGCTTGACTCTTTTATTCCTTTTGCATATGGGACTTTTGGACTTGGTTGTCAATACCCAATAACACTAAAGTTTACATATGAACAAAACCTAACAATACATACATATATATATATATATATATATATAATATACATTTTCCAAGATGACAGATGCTGCCACACCCACTTTTCCACATCTTCCCCTCTTCATAAACGCCAGGTTGTTCTAACAAATCAAGTTGGCTCTCGTTGGACTTGGAAAAATTTGTTTGTTTTTTTAATAATTAATATCAATTTCCCAAAACATGCCTCCTCAAACATATTTTATTCCAAATGTTCTTCAATGTAAAACAAAAAGTCCAAATATACTTTTTTTTCAAAACATTTTACCTCGTACACATCTCCAACGATCCTTAGCAAGTGTAAAAAACAAAATTATGCAGATTACATTGATTTAATGGAGGGTTGGGCGTTTATAATTATACTTTATATTTATATGAATGTATTTATAGTGCTCATAATTTATTAGTCAACCTTCTCTATTTTTTAATTTGTGAATGACTCATTATTAGACCATGTTAAATTTTTATACTCTCTTTTCCGTTTTGTATCATCTTCTTAATTAATCTGTGATGTGTAAATGCTTCAGAGGAAGTTGGGTAGTGCAGTTATAGTCATCAAGATGAATTTACACGGAAATTTCACTTGGTTCTTCTAAGACTGTCCTCCGGTACAAGAAACCAGAAAAGAAAACAAATGAAATCTCTATACATTCCGGAAAATCTGAATATGGACACTTGAAACACGTAATAAATACCCTTTTCTTAAAGCATTGTTGTCCTCTTTCGAAATGAGATTGCTTCAGGTTGATAGCAAACTGCTCTCAAGATATGACAAGCCATCAAAAACGAAGTTTACACCAAGCAAAAATGAAAATTTACAAAGTAAAAAGACACAATATTTATGGAAGAATAGTAGTGGAAGACAGAGATAAATTGAATTTCAGTAAGTAAAATCTGATTTCTCTGCAATTCTGTCTACAAGTTTGAGAACCTTTGATGATACCTTTTGGGAAAGACTGTTATTCAAAAAACATATGTTTTTGAAAAAATACAACCCTTGAAAATGTTACATCTTTTAAGAATTTAAATTTAAATTTAACACAAAATAAAAAAAAAACATATTTATTTAATAGTAATTTAATCACAACGCGTCATGTGTCACACACACGTACCATGCATCCTAGTACCAAGTGCGCCTAATAAACATCAAAAGTACCTCTAAAGTCTCACTGCCTGCGTGTGCGGGCCACATAGGCTCTTCTCACATCTCATCCTTTATCCTTTTTAAGGGTGTGAAAACTTATAAAGTGCTCATCCCTTTTATTCTTTTACCATATGGGACTTTTAGACTTGGTTGTCAACACCTAACAACACTAAAGTTTATATATGAACAAAACCTAACAATACAAAAATACATACATATATATATATATAATATTTTTGTATATGCCGTGCATTTGGGAATTGTCTTCCACTACCTACAATTTAGGCCCCGCTTGGGCGCCTCTGGAGACGTGGTTTTCACGTCTGGCTTCTAGTTACGTGTTTGGCACCGCATTTGAGTTGATGCCATTACGAAGTTCAACAGTGAACACCATATGGGTTGCCTTGTTCAATTGTCTCCCCCCTTTCCAAGATGACAGACGCTGCCACACCCACATTTCCACATTCCACACCCACCACCCCCCCCCCCCCCCCCCACCCAAAATAAACGCACAGGTTGTTCTAACAAACCAAGTTGGTTCTTGTTGGACTTAGGAAAAAATTGTTTATTTTTTTAATAATTAATATCAATTTCCCAAAACATGCATCCTCAAACATATTTTATTCCAAATGTTCTTCAGTATAAACCAAAGGGTCCAAATATACTTTTTTCCCAAAACTTTTTACCTCATACACATCTCCAACGATCCTTAGCAAGTGTAAAAAACAAAATTATGCTGATTAGATTGATTTAATGGACGGTTGGGCGTTTACCATTTAAAAAAAAAAACAAAAAAGAATTATGTGAGAAAGAACGCGTAAATAAAACAAATTTAAATAAATAAATAAATAAAACAATTCCATTTGTCCATACTTGTCCAAATTTGGAACTTTTTCTGCGTGCCCGTTGAAATTTCATTGCAAGTAATAAAGGAAAGATTCATAAAGAAAATGACAAATCTATACATAACGTGAGAAATACCCAATACAAAATAGAGAAAGAGATGAAGAGAGAAAAAGATGCTAGGATTTTATATTATTGCAATAGCAAACAAAATATAATTTCATTAATCAATCAACTCTTTTGATAAAATGACAATGATTGAGCTATTCATAAATATCCAAACTAACAAAAATATATACTTAACTTAATTCTAAATATTGTAAATAATCCTAAAGGATAAACATGTGTGATTTCTTTTGATTACTGCATGTCTAATACCAAGTAATAAATTACCTCATTTCCTATGAGATGTCACAACTATGGAATGAACGTCCTTGTGAATTACAGTCAATATATATATATTTTTTGTAAGTATAAGTGAATGTTAAACTATAGAAACATCTTAATTTTTTGGACTACTTCCCAAAATAATAACCTATGTTGATGCCGAAAATCTCCAGCACAACACCCAATATGATTGCTCGGATTAAGATGTACTTGCACGGACACCCTACGGCTGATCACCTGCAATATGAAAGCACCTCAAAGTGATGGGGACACCGATGGGGTGTTTGCCACGGGTACTCCGATGTTTAAGTCAGTGACGATACTGATGAGCAAGCGGAGAAGCAGAGTTTTGACAAGGAAAAATGTTCATACCTGAATAAGTGGGCTAATCCTCTATTTATAGGTGTTCCCTGCGGGCTCGGGTGTTCGAGTGACCTATTTGGGTCGGACTTCGAGTGCTCCTAGTGGGTAAACATGCTTCAGGTGCACAGACACCGTACATCCAATAGCCTGGCACCACGTGTCCCTATGGTCTGGTAACGAGGGACACAAAGGCATGCTAGTGCTGATATAGGCGGTGGGCACCATCTGACCAGGCGGCGTAGGCCTGCGCTGGCTGCTAAGGCTAGAGCAAGGACAGGTCCAGTGGTAGGTAGTATGTTAGGTGCCAGGCGGCGTCGGGCAGCGGGCGTGGTGTGTTATGCCATGGTACTGTTGTTAGCCAGTGTAGGGTGACATAGAGTACAGTAGTGGTCCGACATAGTGTTGCCCGGAGCAGTGTTGTGGGCCCCGAAAGTGATCAACTCGTGGTCCACGACGGAGAACATCGGACCAACTCAATGGTGGTCATTCAGCATAGTTTTCGGGGAAGGGTTCAGTAGTTGCCGGGGAAGTTCTGCCTGGGTCAACATCAGACCAACTCGATGGTGGTCACTCAGCATAGTTCTCGGGGAAAGATTCAGTAGTTGCTAGGGAAGTTCTGCCCGGGTCAACACAAAGGGCCCCTATAGTGGTCCGCTCGTGGTCCACGACGGAGAACATTGGACCAACTCGATGGTGGTCGTTCAGCATAGTTCCCGAGGAAGTTCTGCCTGGGTCAACATCGGACCAACTCGATGGTGGTCGTTCAGCATAGTTCCCGGAGAAGGATTCAGTAGTTACCGGGGAAGTTCTGCCTGGGTCAACTCGATGATGGTAGTTCAGCATAGTTCTCGGAGAAGTTCTACCCTGGTCAGAGCTACACGGCTACCGGCTCTTTTGCAATGATTGTGAAAATGGGCCTACACATTCTCCGGTAACCCGTTCACTAAAAAATGGGTTTTTCATTATCGGACGAATTGTAACATCAACAACCTAAAAAATTAAAATTAGTAAAATAATATTCTTTAATTTTAATATAGGAATGACCATCTAAAAAATTGGTCATTCTTAATCGTATTAAAATCATTTTAATAGTAAAATTTTTTAAAAAAATTATTTAAAAAAGTGTTTTAGTCATTTTGTTTATTGGCTCTCATTTTTCAAATGATCCCACATGTAACTAATAAGAATTGGGCTCCAGGTTTTTTTTTTTTTTTACCCCAAAAAGGATTCAAGTTGGGTCCCACACTTGGAGACCCAACATCCCCACCAACTAGAGTTTGGACCCCACCGATCTCCTTGTTTATTGAGAGTTATAGCTTTGCTTTCTGTTAGGACCATAAGTTTGTAGAAACAGCAAAAAAATTTTCAAAATCTAAAAAGAAAAATGATGGACTCGTTTGGAACAATTTTTAATTTTGCTTTTACTGATAACTCTGTAAATAGAGTTATTTTAGCACTATTAAGTGTATATTTTTACAATAATTTAGTAGTTTATCTTAACTTTTCTCCCAAATTTTTATTATTTTTCTAAGTGTATAGGTTAATTATATTAATAGGGTTAAAAGTAACAATTTGGAATTAAATTTGATAAAAAGAAATTAAAAATCATAAAAGGAAATTCGGAGTCATCATCCACCACTCTCAATAAGACCGACGCGTGGCCACGCGCTCTCTAGGTCATCAGATGAGCTCCATCAGTGCTCCCGATCGCTAGTGCGCTTCACTTGCGCCAAAGCGTGCATCCCAGAACTTGTCATTGTATCTAGTGATGTGCTGGATTCGGTGCTTTGCATTCAACAAGACTCATGTGCACCTGCGTGCTTCAGCCAACCAAGGCGCTCCACATGTCCCAGCTAAGCACTCTCCTAGTCGTCCATCGCCACTTGTCCGTGTGGGTCCCCAATGCTGCTTTGCGTCAGTTTACGGCAGAGAAAAAAAATAAATAAATAAAGGGAAAAACCTAGGGCTAAAGGCGGTGGCTTGGAGGTTTATAAGAAGGAGCCTAGGGGTCGTGCAAAGAGTTTTTTGGTTGCGGCAGAAGCTAAAAACCAATGAAGAAAAAGAAGAAAAAATACTTTAAGTTTTAAGTTTAGTTTTCTACAAAAGTAAGGGGAGATTATCTTGAATCTTCAAGAGGAGAGGGAGAAGAAAAAAATAGGAAAAGACTTTGGAGACTTGTGACACCTCCAAACGGGGTTTTTTTGTTTTATTTTCTTATCTTTTTATTTTTATAATTTGAGAATGATTAAAACTTTATTTTGTAGATTTCTATTTTTATTTATGAAGTAATTTTTTTTTCTAGGAAGATGATCTTGTTGAATTATGATTATTTGATTTTTTTTCTATTTCTAATTAATTGATGGTCTATTCGAGTTTGATGTTGAGTATGTTAATCTATGCTTAATGCTTGTGAATTTATGACTAATTTTTGCATGATTTGGTATTTGATTTGAGACTGAGAAGTGATAATTGAATAAACAATCGTTTAATCTACCATAAGATTATCATAAGCTAGAGATAGTTATGAAACTATTGTAGCATCATGAATTTTTGATTCCTAATAAATTATGATAAACTATTTGAGATCGAGATTCTGGAGATCAATCATAATTCACTTGTTTGCATAAACTAATCAGAGTTGCGAGTGGTTGAATGTAAAAGGCTATATTCACACACACATCGAAAGAACTTAAGGCGATGTGAGACGAGCATTTGAATTGAAATTCTAAACTTTCACGATGTTAAAATTTTCCTTGAGCCATAATCTATGTGAAATCTTTGAGGCATGCTTTGTTAATCACACTAAATTAGTATTCACTCTTTTCCATTATTTTTCTTTATATATTGCTAGAAGACTAGCAAAATGTTAAGTTTAGGGTTGTGATAACTCTATAAAATAAAGTTATTTTAGCATTTTTAAGGTTAAATTTTACTAAAATCTTAGTAATTTATCTTAACTTCTCTCCCAAATTTATTATGTTTTTCCAAGTATGTAGGTTAATTATGTTAATAAGGTTAAAAGTGACAATTTGAATAAAATGTGATAAAAAGAAATTGAAAATCAAAAGGAAATTCGGTGTCATCATCTGTAACGACCCGTCTTTTTAGACCCTTAACTAGCGTACTTATTCTTATTTAATTTAGTCTTAACATTTATTTATGTTTGGTTCAAAAAATACAAATATATATATATATATATATATTTTACATAAACCATATTCGTACTACAAAAATTAAATTTATTAAAAAATTTTAACTGAGAAAATTGAAAACCTCTAGATAACAAATATCCTATTCAAATTCGTAATTAGATAATATTTAAAAAGCTATAACTTCATGTAAGTTAAAAGGAAAGAGTCTAAAGTCTTTTTCTCGTAAAGTACTCCTACTAGTTTAGTAGTACCAAAATGTTGGAAACATAGTTATAAATATAGATGATACAAAATAATTTAAGAAGTCTAAATGCAAAAATTAAATTCGTGATGGTATCCAACTCCCTTCCTTCATTGTTCCACATAGGCTCACAGTCCATAAAACATCTAAGTAGCGGGCTGCTTAACCGCGTTACCTACAGCACGAACACACACACGCTCAGCAAGTACAAACAATATCTTAAAAAATATTTTCATAAAATCATATCATCACATTTAACATCATGAATGTTCAAAAATGCATGTGAACTATGTGTGTTCAATTATGCTTCATATATACATGTCTTGTCTATATAGGGTCCTTATGTCGTACCCATATGCGCGCAACTAATGGGGAGTTGGGGGAGCGACCCTCCAACAGCCTCTAAGGTCATATCTTATAACTTTCATTCTTATCATATCATCTTACTAATTGAAGGTTGGTACAACACTTAATCATATCTTTTGTTTGCCTCATTCTTATTAATTGTGACAATGTGTAGATTTACATGTCACTATGCATCTATCATTATGCATAAATATTTGTGATGCATGTCAATCATGTCAGTGCAAGAGAAATTATGCAAGTCAAATGCTTGACCAAGGCAATACATATAACTCATATACTCATTACATCATCAAGGTAAATCATAATAAACATAGAGCATTAACAAATAAAAACATTTTGTTCTATGTTGTAGGTGATATTTGTACTTACTTGTCTTATATGCTTAAACTGTCGGAGTTATACCTCCTACTACTCAAGTTTGAGAAATTTTCCTGATTTATTTATTTATTTTATAAATTAAAGTGAGCTTAATTTACTTATATCATAATTAACCTTAACAATTTATTTAAATTAATTATTAAGTGTTAAATAAATGTCTACTATTATTATTTAATTAATTTAATTTTTCTTAATTTAATTGATTCATTAATCAATTGATTAATTAATTTATTAACTAATTAATTAGGTAGTAGTTAATTATTACTTTATTTAATTGAGTAATTATAATTAGATTACATAATTTAATTGATTAATTATAATTTGTTTTTGCAAGATTTCAAGTATTTCAAACATTAATGTGGACGTTTTCCTAAGTGTCTTATGGTAAAATCTCAGTTTACTAGATTACAATATAATATTATATGATTTATTAAAATTTATGTACATATCCGTTTTAAATGCATCGTATCTCATTTTGAAGCTTGAGATGTCTACTTTATAGCGGTAAAGTTATTTCCTTTAGTGTTTGAGTATTTTATACCATTAACTTAGGTTTTGTTACTATTAGTCCTACATATGTACCACAAGTCTAGATTTATGGGTAAGTTTAGAAAAATCATAACAATTCACTTACAAGTCAAAATAAGGCAAAATATATGTCATTGAAAAGCTTATAGTGTTTATTTCGTATGATGTGAGCAGTTTTGTAAAAACAATTAAGGTTTACTAACCCAAAATATACTAAACCCATGGCTAGTACAGGTTCCAGTAAAGAGTTTCAGTTCGTAGTCCAAATTTGTAAAATTCACCAAAAACTACATATTTATCCGTTCAAGGCGTATGATACCTTGTTAGAAAGCTTAACGAATATAGTATTTAGATCTATAACTTATGATCCAAAATTTTGAGGGTAAAGGGTTCGGAGTATATAAAACCCGTGGCTAGACTGTACCCCAGAGGTTCATTTTCTCTCTAGTTTTGTGTTACAATTTCAAATGCACATATCTTTAGACATACAAAAGCAAACAAAGTGATTTCAAAGCGTAAAATGAAGCTTATCATCTGTAGAATCTTATCATATAATTTATTTTCATACCAAAGTTTCTAATGTATGCTATATTACCATAACAACTATAAGCTTTAACAAAGTTCATAGATCTTACCGAAATGCCCCATGGATCCTTTAAGATCTCGGACTTCCAAAGTTTTTCTCAAAACTTTTTCCTAGGTAAAGTCTAACATTAAGATTATAACTAAACATCATGCTTTAGTTCTCCAAAAATGACTAAAACACAAAGAATACTATTAGGTTACCTCTAGTAAAACATCATTTAACTCCGTTTCACACTTCTTCGAACTTGGTAATGGGTTTACTTAGAGCTTGAAAATGGATGGATGAAGGTGTTAGAGGGTTTTTGAAGATGGAGAATAGTGTTGGTTTTTCTTTTTTCTGTTTTGAGCTTGGTGGTGACTAGAGAAACTATGGTTTTTAAGCTTTGTGAGAGAATAAAATGAGGTGTTAGGGGCTTGTTTTCAGCCAAATTTTACCCTAAGGGAGCTGTATTTGAGGGGTAAAATTGAAAAATTTTGTGGCTAATTCTCCCTTTCATTGCCGCCAATTAAAGGGAGGGAGTTGGGTTGAAAATTTTGTTCAACAAAGTGGAGACAAGGGGTCACTTTCACTTGTCTCTTCTTTGGGAGAACTTGCCAAAATAAACCATACAATCTCTTACATGAGGTTGCATGCATGCACCACTTTCTTTTTTTCTCATTAGTTCAAATTTCTTCTTGCTTTTTGATACAAAATCCGGATCCCCCCTTGCTTTCTCATTTTTATTTGTTTTTCTTTCTTTCAATTTTCCACCATTGATCAAAAGTTGTCATCCTTATTCTCATCCATTGGATCTTCCATCACACTAATCCTTACCTTAAGCTCTCATTGGTCACTTATCATCCAAAGCTTGGCCATTGATTTGCCTAGGATTATTTAACATAAAATCTACACCATTGATTTCAAACTTAAGCATAATTCTTTATCAATCTTCCACCTTTGGATTTTTCTAAGAGTAAATACTAATCATTCATCTTCTATCTATGTGACACATTAATTTCCCAATCATACTCTCAAAACTTAACTATTGATATGATCAAAATAAATACTAAGATCATTAAATTGATCTACTAATAAAAATCGGGGTTTTTCCCAAAAATTAACATTATCCCTATAATACGACATAATAAATTTTTCATATAAATTTATATGTTGTTCAACTCATCTTTTATGTATTTAAAATTTCTCATTTAAATAAAGAAACTCAACATTGTTAAATTATCGACATCATCAGACTGATGATACATATACAATCATTCATAATCTTGAAATTTGATATTCATCAAAATAATTCATTAGAAGTATACTAATGAAGGAAATCCATGATAATAGTTCATGAGTCAAGTTTATGAATTTCTAGGGCATCACATCATCCACCACTCTCAGGAAGACCAATGCGTGCCCACACGCTCTCGAGGCCGTCAGATGAGCTCCATCACAACTTCCGATCGCGAGTGCGCTTCACTCGCACCAAAGCGCACGACCCACAGCGTGTCATTGTATCCAGTGATGTGTCGGATTCGGTGGTTCGCATTCAATAGAGCTTATGTGCACCTGCGTGCTTTAGCTAGCCAAAGCATGCCACGTGTCCCAGCTAAGCGCTCTCCCAATCGTTCATCGCCACCTATCCACATGGGTCCCCAATGCTGCTGTGCATCAGTTTGTAGCAAAGAAAAAAAAATAAAAAAATAAAAAAGGGAAAAACCTAGGGCTAAAGGCGGTGGTCTGGAGGCTTAATAAAAAAGAGCCTAGGGCTCCGTGCAAAGAGTCTTTTGGCTGCGGGAGAAGCCGAAAACCAATGAAGAAAAAGAAGAAAAAAAATGTTTTAAGTTTTAGGTTTAGTTTTCTACAAAATTTGGGGGAGATTATCTTGAATCGTTAAGAGGAGAGGGAGAAGAAAATTTAGGAAAAGACTTTGGAGATTGTGACACCTCCAAACTGGGTTTTCTTGCTTTATTTTCTTAATTTTTTAATTTGAGAATGATTAAACCATTATTTTATAGATTTCTATTTTTATATTTGAAGTAATTTTATTTTCTAGAAATACGATCTTGCCGGATTATGATTATTTGAGTTTTTCTATTTTTAATTAATTGATGTTCTATTTTAGTTCTATGTTGAGTATTTTAATCTATGTTTAATGCTTGTGAATTTTTTGCATGATTTTGTATTTGATTTGAGACTAAGAAGTAATAATTGAACAATCTCTTGTTTAATCTACCATGAGATTGTCATAAGTTAGAGACCGTTATGAAACTTGTGCAGTATCGTGAATTTCTGGTTCTTAATAAATTATGATAAGCTATGATAAGTCTTATTATAATAAATTATTAATGCTTAAGAATGATTAATGAAAATATTAGAGAAATTTGCTAGCAACATTGGGAATAGATGTTGATTAATTGGATTAAAGGATTTGAATATGATTAATCCGGTGAAATCGAAAACCCTAGATTTTTAGTATTTTGAGTGTTTTTGTCTTTTTACTTATTTTGTTATTTTTATTTAAAAATCTCTTTTTGATTATTAAAATAAAGTTGGATTTAATATAATTTCGTTAATTGGTAATGATAGTCATCATAAGAGCAATACTTTACTTATCACTTTATTACTTGTTTACGATATTGTTATCAATTTCCCGTAACATTTACTCAAAAAGAGAAGTAGAAGTTACAATTTTAGTAAATGTTTCGAATCATATTTTTAATAGATTTTACAAGATCAAAATGATTGTAAAGTTTTCTAATAAACAATAAAAATGTTAAACTGAAGTTTATAATGTCTAATTTAAACTCAAATACAAATTTACCATTAATCCAAATAAAAGAAAAGCTACAGCTATAATCATGTACAATAATTATGATAAGTGGCCCTAAAAAAAAAATCATATATATTATGTATCCTCCAACATTTGCAATATTGGCTCCACCAAAATAAATAAATAAAATAAAAGCGGAGGAAATTGTGGATAGCCCCTTTAGTGTACAGGAAACCAGAAAAGGAAAAGATCTTCTATTCACTTATATCTTGCAGCTATTCAGTGCGCTAAGAAAGCATAACAACTCTCACAACATTTGTATTCTAAACGAATTGTAGTTAGAGATTTAGTTATTTTGTTTTGTATTATCTCCAAACATATCTGTATGAGTTTCATTGCAGTACTTTCTTCAAAATTTTAGAGGGGACCATTCTAACAAATCTTCCGCAAAAAAAATAATAATAATAATAAAAAAAAGGATAGCATTGAGAAAGGATAATAAATAGAAGACATTTGATGAGGGAATAGGTGATTACAAGATCGGTATGAAGGTATAAAGTGAAGTAGTACTTGTTTTAGAATATGCTCTTTGTTTTTTTTTTTTTTTTTTGGAGTTAGAACAACAACTCAACTTCCTATCATAGCGTTATGCCATATTTGGTATGAGTGAAAATTGAAAGGAAAGAAAATGTATGAGAGATTTTAGGATGGAAATTGATAATTTGGGATGTTTGTTAGGATGAAATTTTGGATGGAAAAGAAAAGAGGGTGGAAGAACAATATAGTGGGTCTCATCAAAATCAATCTTTCTAAATGTGGAAGGATTTTGAGAAGGAAAAGATTCACACAAAGTATAAAAGTAAAATTACACAATTGTCCTTGTCTAAGAAAATTCCAGCAAAAAATAATTGATAGTAATAAGGCAAAATAGTAATTTTGTAATAGAAGTTTTCCATCCCTATGGTTTTACTTACAATATCAAACAAAGAGAAGGTAAAATCATTTATTTTCTGCCTACTCATACCAAACAATTAAAGGAAAAATCAAAATCTTTTATCTCTTTTCAATTTTCTTTCTATCATAGTTTTCCTTTCCCTCCTATTTTCTTTCCTTCTTATCAAACGGAGTGTCAGGGATAACTCCTAATTTTTCTACCTTTTGTTGACCTTTTCTACAGGTTGCCAAGCCCATGTTCTGGTTCAGCAGCACAAGAAATAGACCAATGTTATTCTGCTCAATATGATTAAAATTTTTAATGTAATACAAAGCTGTCAATATCTCAACACCAAACTCAATTGATTAAGAAAGATAAGCTGTTTAATTAACAAAAATATATATAAATTATTTATATGTGGCTGGACCAGTCAAAGCTAGGCTGCCTACGTACCCGGTTAAGGGATCAAGCCACTCGTAGTTCATCTATATTCTCACAAAAAAACACTCGAAGTACATTAGTAGTCCATGGAAGGTAAAAATTAAGTACAAACTAAAATTAAAAAAGTACCAACTACCATTTGAGAAATCCTTGCTCAAATTGTCGCCAGTAATTCCAAACTTCTCAGGAAGCAAGAAAGAATATATGCGGTAATTCCAAGGAACTACAAGAAAGACATGAATGAAGATAAATAGAAGTGTGTGAACGAAGATTACTAGAATATAAAAATGAAATACTCACTTGCAATAGGTGTTGAAATTTGATCTCACTCGTGTTTGATGCTATTCCATATGTGTCTTATGGCGTAGAAGATGTTTGACAAATAGACCAATATTATATCAACTCCATTGCCTTTCTATATGGAGTCAAGCCAATAGACCTGGTCGCCCCATGTATCAATATAGGAAACTTAAATCCGTTAAAGAGCTCAAAAAGAGCAGGAATTGAAGATTTATAGGTGTATTTGGACTTCCTGCTCCTATAAGAGACTAGGATGGCAGTTTCCTTCGTTACATAAGTGCTTGAGAAGAAAGACACAAAAAGGGGTAAGGTCGAAGAGGCAAACTGAGTCTTCTTCTGTAGCCTTTAATCATCATCACCACCACCATGGTCATGTAAGATCAAATGGCAACAGGACAGGACCCGAAATTCGTTGGAATTCAAAAGCATCATGGTCAAACCACGAGGAAATATTGACTAGGGAAGATGGTCGTCAAAGGAGGCCTGATCCACTGCATAATGAGGCTGCAAGCTAAGAAAGACCAAGCGACAAAAGGCAGGGTCTGAACACAGCATTGAAGACTCACGACTGTATTCGAATGGGCTGGAATGAGTTCGAGTCGGAGGCAATGGAGTTTCTTCTCATCCACGGGAGAGAAATGCTTCATCTCAGAGTAGTACTGGCCGGTTTTGCTCCCTTGACTTCTGGAAGATCTCGACTGAAATCATGAAGCTGAGGCTTAGTTTGTGTTTTTGCTCATTGTCATCAAGCTTGCCGGATAGATTGTTCATTAATCTACGTTATGTAAAAAATAAGACTATATTTTGCTGAGAACATGTTTTTCTAATTCTTCGAGTTTCTCTATAGGATTGATAGAAGTTACTAGAAAATGATAGATGAAACTCGTAATTTGAAGATGGAAACTTAAAGAAAAACTTATGATAATGGCAAGGAGCAGGATAAGTTCTTTCATGACATCTCAGATGTACATATCAATCTTTGTTTCTTCTTTCAGAGAGTTGAGGAAAACACAAGTATAATAAACTTGATATTTTAGAAACACTAACCTCCCACATCCTTCTAGTTACCCAAACTTGACATAAAATTGATGTCAACTTGCTCCAAGAAGAATTATTTTACTCCAAATGGTAGCCTGATCACGGCTCTGCTCTTCCGAGATTCAGCGACTTGTATGAGAGCAACCCATCATCAAGTAAATCCAACATTGGCATTTTCAACCAAATGCTTCAAGAGAGGCAGGGTTAATAAGCAGAGGTGCCTGTTTCAGAGAAGGGTCGGACTTAATATTGCAATGAGGAGAAAATCAAAATATGAGGAATCATTTTAATGTGAACTACAAGAATTTTTCAAAAAATGTACATCAATGGCTATGCACTAGAAAGAGAGATTACCCGAAATGGTTGTAGAAGATATACCAATAGATCTTTCCATGAAACTGCAAGCTTAATCATTTGTTTAACAAAAATTAACTCAACTTGATGTTAAGAGCTTTAGTAGATTGTCTAATGAAGCAGGTGTTGGTTAAACAGCAGTTACATAACTTGTCTCTATATGCACATATAACCATCGTCGTCATTATTAGTCCTTTGAATGTGAAAATACACAAAAATTAGAATAAAAATTACAAACTACCATTGGAGAAGCTGATCCCACTTGTTCCACACTTGGGATGAATATGAACAATTTACTCGGCAAATCCAGAAAACTACATGAAAGAGGTAAATGAAGTTACAAATAAGTGTGCAAAAAAAGATAAATAGCCAATCATAAAGGAGATACTTACATGTGCCGAAATTGGGTCCCACTCATGTTTACTTAGATCCCTTATGCATCTTGCAGTGTCGAAGAACTTACATTTGACATTCCGGGTTGTTTTGAAGAACACTAAAACAAATATCAAAACTAATTAGCTGGCAACATTATTATGTCAATCTGTTACACACATGCTCCGGATTAATTTGATCTTAATAGATTCTCTTAAAAAAAAACGTTGATAAGCTTACTTTTCAAACACCAATGTTAGATCAGCTCTGATGCCTTTATAGATGGAGTAAAGCCAACAGACCTGGGATTAATGATGTCAGAATTCAATAAAATCTATGTAGATCAAGAAATATATATGATCAAAGTCTAGAAAATCCAAAGAAATGTTTGGGGAGAATCAATGGTTAGCAAAATCCCTTACTCTTCATTGTTTGGCAGATAAAATATGGGCTCTCCTAGCTTGTCTTATGACTTCATAGAGCATATCTGCTTTTCTTTGTGGACCCCATGTTTGATTACGAATGAGGAAAAATGGAAAAGGCAGCTTCGGCACCAGAAAAAAGGAGCCCTCAAGATTAGTACAGAGTGTTCCTAGATATTTGAGAATACATATTAAAGTCCTTATGTCATAGAAGAGTGATTGGAAGTCCAACATTGACCATATAACAAAATAATTAGGATACTGAAGCACAAAAGAAGAAATTTAATTGGTTAATCTCTGCTTTATTCTATTTGTTGACATTTTGAACGGCATAATAAGATAAACTAGAATAAAATGAATACTACTGGACCAAAATTAAAAAAAAAAAAAAAAAAAAAAAAGTAAAAAATCTATGAAAACACATGGACAAGTTGAAAGTATTTTCTTAACAACAAACATATCTTGACTCAAAGAAAACAGATAAAATATGCCATTAGAAGTTAAACCTGTTTTCACTATGGAATGATTAAAACTAGAAGAACTTACAGGAAATTGCAATAAAGGGATTAGGAGTAAGCTTCTTTTGGCTGTCTTGTTATGACCAATTTCAATTCCTAAAAACTGAACCTTCACCCTTTCAATAATTGAATATCGATCTTATAATAAGGTGATAGAAGGAGGAGAAATTACCAGAACAGTCGTGATAAGATCTGCAAAGGTCCTCTCCTACCAATCCAGTAATTGGATGTTTTGTAGGTGAGAAATCTTGGGCCACTTCTTTCCCACTCCATCTCGGCAACATTCTGTCACAATTGGCCAATCTTCGATGATCAACTTTCCAACACCAATTTGAGATAAACTCTGATGTCTTTCCAAACAGGGTCAAGCCAATAGACTTGATCGCCCCACGGATCAATGATGCCAAAAATCAATAAAATCTATGTAGTTCCAAAAATATTTATGACAAAGCTATTTGATCTAAATTAATATAATGGTTTGTGAGGATAAATAATATGCCAAAATTCTTACCCCGCCATTGTATGGTAGACAAAATGTTGGCCTCTCCTAGCTTATTTAATAACTTCATCGAGCATATCAGCTTTCCCTTTGTGGATCCCCTGTTTGATTGCAAATGAGGAAAGGGAAGATCTAGTCCCTTTTAAGATTAGTAGAGTGCTCCAAGATCTAGTCCCAATGTCACAGAAGAGTGATTAGAGGAGATTAGAAGTCCAACATTCACCATATAACATAAGGTTAAATAGGACCAACGAGGAAAGGGATACTAGATCATGTAAATTGTGGTAACAACTCAAAGATTGGACAGTTTCATACTTGTAACTAATAAATAGGATGCTTACACACGAAAGAAGAAACATTATTTGTTTATTTTTTGCCGCTATTCGTATATCATTGCAGATTTCTTGAAAATTTTAATAATATAGATAGATGACGGGGTGTGTAGTAATTGTGAACTTTAGTTATTCAAACAAACGGACACGAGAGGAAAGATTAATAACACATCTTACTTGCGAGTGATACAAGATTCAGATATCTAGAATGATACTAATCTCTCTCTAGTACTTGCTGTTGAGTAGACATAATGCATGTTGAACAACTTGTTGGATTGCTGAGTTCTCCCCACCTGTAAATACAGCGAAGATAATGTCAGACACTGGAAAAAAAAAAAAACTCATATTGGTTTAACCTGAATCTTGAACTAAAATCCTAGATTAGTATCCCTAGCTCTAGCTTCTTAAAGGTATATTTAGTTGTTCCTAAAGTTGACAATCCCAGAGGAAAGAAAACACTCAAATTACTTCCATAGCAATCACTCAGCAGCAGGGGATCAATGAGCAAGAACTTTAAACTTTAATCGATGCCTTCTCGGAAATAAAGAGTTCCCATCTTTACACTCGATGACTATAAATGGACATACAAATTTGCATCCTGTAAGCTTTTTTTTTTGGCTTATTTAAGTCTATTTGTTGTACACTTAACAGCACATTAAGTGAAAAAATGAATACAACTAAATCAAATAAGTGAAGTAAAATCTCAGGGCAAGTTAAAAGTATTTTCTTACAATTAAATATACAGATAAGTTAAACATATTTTGGAGATCATTCAGAGGACTACGAAAGCATAACAACTCTTACAACATTCATATTCTCAATAAATAGTGGTTAGAGAGTTAATCATCTGATATAGATAGATAACAAGTGTCACTAATTGTAAGATTTAAGTATTAAAACAAATACTATATTTAGAACCAAAAAGAATTCTTTTGGGTATCATATTCTGATTGTAGGTAGTAGCACGAGAATCACATATTGTCATACACAATAAAAGCCACTTTTTTTTTTTTTATGCACTTTATCCTATCTGCTACAATCTAAACTAGGCACAAGCTGTCTACTTATAAAAAAAATAACAAATAAATAAAGGACATTGACTTAAAACTGAAAACTCAGCTGATAACAAAAAAAAAAAAAAGGGGGTATACAAGGACTAAGAGAAGTTACCAGAAGCTTCCATGTTGCCACAGACTATTTCGTTTTCAGCTGACGGATTTCTTGAAATTCGATGCTCTGTTGAAATTAATAATCTTGTAATTGGATGTTTGGAATGTGAGAAATCTTGGGCCACTCCTCTCCCACTCCTTCTCGGCAACGTTCTTTCATGATTTTGCAATATCTGATGGCTAAATGCTTCAGTGGTGTCTTTCGGAGGAAGTCTGGTAGTGTTGTTAGCCTATCGCAATATATAATTTCCAAGGATTGAAGGGATGGCATTACTAATAAGCTTTTATCTTCTTCTGCTCCTGAATTAATCCCTAATTCCCACTTTTCCCACCATCAGGCGAAAAACTCAAGTCGTTTCAATTTCGGGAATAATGAAATTTGGTAGCCCCAGGTGCCCCTGTATGATCATCATTTTCTATTCCCAAAAACTCAATCCCCACCCTTTTCATTCCGTAGCAACGCTCTACACGAAATGTTCAAGGGAGGGCAATTTTCCCAAAGGAGGTAAGAACTCACACGCTTTGCATACTGATAGCACGAGTCTTTTGAGATTAATTAAAGCCATCATCCAATTTGGAGAAATAGTGTTGCCCATGTACGTCGCAATTGTTAAATCTTTCAACTTTGGATGTGGTTCCAATGCCTCAAGTATCTCTTCATGAGCTCGTCCATTCTCTCTACTCAGTCTCTCTCCAACAGGTGTTTCAATAAAACATAGATGCAAAGTAACAAGGTATTCTTTGTCCTTGAGTTGTGCCCTCTCCGCCTGACTCCCTGTTTGTAGATTTGCACACTTGTCTATAACAAGTAGCTGCCTTGAAGTTGTTTCAACATATTTAAATCTTCAATCTCTAATCCTCACTTCTATTCTCGAGGCTATTGTAATCAGGCACGACAAACCTATTTAATGTCTGGAGGCAACTTAATTTTCGAATCCCTTTGGCAAATGCTTTAGACTGCTACACCCGTCAATGTGTAGATGGCGTAAGTTTACCAGTTTCCTCATTTCTTTTGGCAGTTGTTCAAGATGAAAACAAAGATCAGCCTTAAAACCTGCAGATTGAATAAATCACACAAGGAGTTTGGTAATTCCCTTAGTCTTGTCAGAGACAGGTCCAGATATCTAAGATGAATCAACTTTTCTATCCCTTGTGGTAATTGCTCAAATCCACCACCCGACAAATTCAATGTCCTGAGAGATGTCACATTTAAGAACAATCTTTCCAAACTTAAGCTATCACATTCCAATAATATGGCGATTCAACAAAGAGTGTACGCAAACCTTTGTTCTCATACAGTGAACTAGGAATGTTGTCCATCCCTCTGCTTGGACAATAGTGTTGCATGACGAGGCTTTTTTCCTTTACATTGCATATTCTCCTTAACATCCTTAATATCTATGATGCAATTTTCCTTTTCTGTACGAGATTGAACAAAGTCATGCATTATGTCATGCATCTTGCAACTTATAATGCTTCCATTAACTTCATCTTTTTGAAAATCTTGAAAGAAAGATCGCATTGCTAAATTTTCAAAGCAAGCCTCACCATCCTGCTCAAGATTTTTGCCCTCATTTAAATAGCCTTGGGACATCCATAGCTGAATCAAAACGTCTTTTTTCATATTGTAATCTTTTGGAAAGATAGAACAATATAATAAACAACGTTTCTCAACAGACGGCAAATCGTTATAGCTTAACAAGAATGGAGCAAAAATGCTATTTTCACCATTGTCGTTCTTTAACTGCCATAGCTCGCTATGTAAAACATCCTTCCACTGCTTGATGCATGTTTTATAGCGCATGAGACTTCCTAAAGTCTTTGCAACAAGAGGCAGACCCTTGCACTTGGCCACAATTTGCTTGCCAATATCCTCTAGTTGTTCGTTCCCATTCCCACCAGAGAATGCTAATCGACTAAATATGGACCAACAAATCTCCTCAGACAAAAGCTTAATCTGAACCATACGACTTTCTGCTCCCATCATGGTGGCAACTTTCTCTTTCTTGTTGTGACCAAAATTCTACTCCCGGGAGCACTATTCTTCAGTGCTTCCTTTAATGGATCCCATTTTGTTGCGTCGTCAGTCCACACATCGTCTAGGACAAAAAGACACCTCTTTCCCTCAACAGATTTTTGATGAATCTAACAAAGATTGCATTGTAGTGCATTCTGAGGCACCGCTGTGAGAGCTTCAATGATTGCATGTGCAACCCTTTTCTCATCAAAAGGATCTGAGACACATGTCCAGATTCTTTTCTCAAAACGATCCTGAACCTGTTTATCATTATATATAAGTTGGGAGAGGGCTGTTTTCCCTATTCCCCCCATCCCCACAATAGGGATGATATCAAGCCCCCTCGTATCGTGCTCTCATTCAACAACTTACCCATTAGAACTTCAATTTCTTCTTCTCGACCGTAAACTTCAGACACATCAATGAAAGAAGTAGTCTCCGGTCGTTCAGGTTCTTTAATATCTTCAATGCTAAAATGGTATCTATTTTTCTCATCGTCAATAGCATCTAGCCTTTCATTAAGTCGTTTTATCTTGCTTGCAATGTTACGACGCATTATCAAATCATGGACAAGTACAGAGAACCGGAAAACCAAGAAGACATGAACAGGCTCAAGCGCACCTGTAACATCCGGAAAATTCATTGTGTAAATTCCTAATTTTAATTAGAAATACAATGGTGAATTTTCTCAACTAAGAGAACATTTTTTTAATGTCTTTGTAATTTTTGAACTATAGTGTTATGAATGATAAATTTCATGTTAAGATATGTTATTCAAATGTTCGAATAAATTTTATGTTACGCGATTAATACGAAAAATATTAAGAAATTTTTTTTTTTAATTGTGCTTATATATAAAACGTGATTTATGAATTTTCAGTAAACATTTCAAGTCAATGATTTAATGTTAAGAATGACATTTAAATGAAAAAATTACAATTATTTTTAGATAATTTATATGTGACAGAATATAATTTGAAATCATAAAATTGATTCAGAAAAAGTGTTACAACTATCACATGAATTAGTTGTATACGAGAAAAAAATTATATTCCCGACATGAAATTCATAATAAGTAAACTTTTAGTCGAGTCTATTGTCTAAACAATTATATTGATAGTGTAAAATTTACAAGTTAAAAACCATATTACACTATTATCATTTAAAACAAACTTTCATTGAATTAATATGCATACGTATGTAAATATGTGTTGTGTTTGTGTAAGAAGTTTTGTACATTCTCTTGTAATCAAAAACTGTCAAACGTTCTTGGCATGAATGTAGAAAAATAAATCAAAATAAATAAATAAATAAATAAAAGAAGAAGAAATACGTCAACAAGAAGAGATCAAACAAATAAGATTTGTTCTGATTTTTTTTTTCAGTAGTTGCTGCAAACGTTATAATAGATAACGAGAAAAGAAAAGATATATATATATATATATATATAAGGGCCCGTGGAGGTCTTGAATGTATTTGAATTGAAATTTTGAAAAAGTGTATTTGATTTTAAAAAAATTATTTGGAGTAAAAAAAAAGTGTAAAAACTTAAAATATGTTTGAGAAAAATACTAATATGTATCTTGTTTTTTACTTTTCAAATTCTATGAAATTAAAAAAATATATCATCTTATTTGAATTTAAAATAACAAATTATGAACTTTTAAAGTTTAAATTTACTGTAGACATTTTGAGATGTGAACATATAGTGAAAATAATTTTGAATTGAGAAAAAAATCCAAAAAAACAGAAAATTAGATGCCAATAGGTGTCCCAAACGGACCTAAGTGTGGTTAGTCCAACTCTAGACCAAAAAATAATAATAATAATAATAATAATAATAATTACATAATATATTTTAGAGTCTCGTTTTAAAATATATCTATTTTTTAACAATATTATGTATATATCTAATTTTTAAAAAATAAATATTTATAATGTTTATTTTATCTTTTTATTATAATTTACATCATTTTATTTTTATACATATTCTTCTATTTTCTTTATTTTCTTTTTTTTTTTTATACATCACTCCCCCTATCTTTTTATTTCCTTTCTCATGGATGCATGCGCTGCCTTCACCGGAACTTCGGTCTCCGGACAGTCACTGCTGCAGCATGCCAGTGACCCACAAAACTTGTCACTTGTAACCTCCGCCGCCGGAGTTTCACCGCCTCCCGCGCGCCGCTGTTCGCCGGAAATCAACATCCAAAGTTTCGTCTCCATTAGCTTCCAAGCGAGATTTCGGTGAAACCCAACCTCCATTTTCCTGAAAGTTGCATCATCATGTTCTCCATGTCGAGAGGAACAAAACCCAGTCAACGCCTACTCCGATCGTCGCCAGAAAACTCCCGAGCTCTCGCCAGGTTAGATTTCGAGTTTTTTGGTATTTCCAGACAGATCGAACATTGTTTTGATAATCTGACGCCGAAAATGGACTCGTCTCATCGAGATCTTCGAAACCGTACCAATCTCCACCCATTTTTGTCGCCTCCGGTCGTCGGCCAACGCCGTTGACCGGCAACATTGAACGGTCAACAAGTTACGGAAGATCGCCTCCCCAGCCTATTTTCGACATTTTGAATACCTTCGCGTCACCGGATTTGCGAGACGGAGTTTTGAAGTCAGAATGGTGATTCAAAGTTTTGCCACTCGATATCGAATGGCTTTTTAAACACCAACAAGAATCATTATTTCCATCAGGATGTTGTTGAATATTTGGATCGTAACTAGATAACTTTGACTACCGAAGCCATTTATTGGATTGATTACATGCCTATGCATGTGTTTTGATGAATATCCATCTATTAAATTTTACAATATTTGATGTTCAATTCCAAAGTTGGATTAAAACGAGATATATATTATGTTGATATGATAAAATTGCTTTGGGAGGCATGTCTGTGCTGAAATCTTTTAAAGAGTGTTTTATTGTAGGTTTGAATTTTTTAATATTAAGAAAATAAGTCGTTATGTTGCTGGATTTTTTTATTAAATCCAATCGTAATTAGTGATTGACTTATAAGATGAATTTTTTTAATTGAAATTAATGAATATGCTTGGTTTTCAGGTTGTTACATGGTTTCACATTATGATATTTTATTAGGAAAAAGTATTATTTTTGCAGTTTTATTATTGACTCAGAAATCAAGTCTTGATTTTTATAGTCGACCTATAATTTTCAAGTTTAAATATGACAAGATCATGACCTTACACTAATCTTTGAATCATTTTTAATGGGAAATTAATAATCATGAACAAGATTTACAAATATATATATATATATATATATATTATAAATCTTAAAACTAAAGGGGCATAATGATCTTTTAATGTTAGACAAAATGGGGAGTTAATAAAATGACATAGTTTAGTTTAATGTTGGATCAAAAACTAGTGTTATGTGAACGAGCTTCTATAGGCTCAAACCTATCACTTTAAAAAGAAAAGAAAGAGTGTATTAAAAAAAAAAAAAAGGAAGGAAAAAGACTAAGTTTATAGAGAAAAACTCGATGGGTCTAACAAGTTCAATAAACTCATATTTCACCTAAGAAAATTCACCAGGGCCAATTATGAAACATAGTCACTAATGTTAATCCTTACGTATAAAGCTAAACAGCTAGGCAAGTCGGGTGTTACATAAGATAAGGGTCAATAAGAAAGACTAATTATTTTCTACTTAGTTAAATAAAATAATGGTGATTAAGTAAAGATTTCATAATTAATTAATTATTAAAATTAGCAAATGTATACCTTGCTAAGTTAGTTAATTATTAGATAAGCAATAATTAACGAGGATGAGATTAATCATTATGAATTTGTTATCAGAAAAGAGAGAGAGAGAAGAGAGAAGTTGATAATTATCTTAGAAATTAATTATCGTTGTTGATGGGAAAATCAAAAGGAATAGAAATATGAAGATGTATATCATGACTTATTATTATAGAGTTCAAAATTTATTTTTCTTCAAAATTTGAATGTATGTTTATGAAGTCATGATCATAATTGCAAGCTCAACCTAGAAAGCCAGAGGCTAAAAAAGTGAGAGAAAATTATGTATTGTACTAACCCCACTTATACTAATGACCGTATGTTTTAAGACTTTGGGTATGCTGGATCGGGGTTGCTTTCCTCAACTTCCCGTTAATTCCACATTATGGGTGCGTACACACATGGGGCTCAAAGTACAAATGTTAAACAAACAAAAAACAAAAAAACAAGAAACCAAATTTGTTTGGTTGGGCTTGAAAAATCCCAAAAACTCATTCAACCACTGATGTTCACCCCCTAGTAGATTGGTTCACAAGAAACCAAACTCAAGATATAGTTATGCTAAGTTTAATGAAGTTTGACAGGTTGATGTTTTAAAATAAATATTCGATTATTGTCTATTAATTAATCGGTTTAGATCTCATAAAAAAGATATTTCAAAGATCCAAGTCTTTTGAAAAATGTAACTTGTTTTGAATCTCCTATCGATATTACTAGGTAGTAATAATAAAATGATCGTGAACTTTATGTAAATTATGATTTGTTCACGCTGTTAAAAAACAATTCTCTCTAAATTTGTAATTTTATAGTAAGTAATTATGTTTATGAAGTTAATTAATAGCTGCATTTAGATCGGGCTATTATAGTACCTTCGTCGCTGGAGGAGGAGCATCTTCGCTTCTTTTCGTCCTTCTCAAGGTTTGATTTGCTAACCGCCGTATTCCACTCATCCAACACATCATCTATGTCGAAAGATACATCTTTGAGCTTATCCAACCAGTTTTGGACGCTGGCATCATTGATCGCTCGCTTCTCAGCATCGAAGAGCACAGCTTGAATGCTGGTGAGCACGCTGCGGAGTTTTTCAACTCCTTCCTCAACGTCCTCGATCGCTTTCACTTCTTCTTTTGTCATTTCATACGCAGACGACTCCAACTGTCCCACGACTCCGGAAATCATCGGCAAAGCAATGTCTTTGAGCAGTTGCAGGCATCCGGAGATCAGCTGCCTAGCCATTACTTAGAGACTGAAAGAAAATGAATCAAGTAGTACTCGATTGGCCTTGCAGGAGGAAAATAAAAAACCTGGAAACAAGAGACTGATTTTGTGTTATTGAAAAGAAAATGGGATTGACAACAAATTGTACTATATATTAATTTCAAGCTAACCGGTCATTGAAGTCAAGTGATGAATTTACCTGAAAATTTCACTTGGTTCTTCCGAGACAGTCCTCCGGTACAGGAAACCAGAAAAGAGAACAAAGGAAATTTAGTAGAAAATGGATGCCAAGTTTCCTATAATTATAAATATATATATATATATATATACACGTGTGTGTGTGCGCGCGTGCCGTGTATTTTGGAATTGATTTCCACTGCCTACGGTTCAATAAGTTATCCTTGTCTTCTGGTGAAGTGCATTAACGTGTGAAAAGTCTGAAATTAGAGGTAGTTCAAACAAAAAGAATCCTGTGAGAAAGCACGCGTATATTAAACTAATATAAAGAAATAAATTTGTTTTTGGTACATTTATTTGAAATGAAATTTTTTATTAAAGTTTTGATTTTTTAAAAATTAATTATATATTTTTTTAATAATTCAGAAAAAAATTAAAAATTGAATGGAAATTTTAGATCTAAATTGAAGAGTCAAACAATCCTTAAATAAATAAATAAAACAAACACCAGATTGTTAATTTAATCATACTTGTTCAAAAAGACCTTTCTCCGCGTGTGCAATGAAATTTCATTACAAGAAATAAAGGAAGCTTCTCAAAGAAAATAAAAATTCTACTAAGCAGAGAAAATGATGTTACGATTTCACATTATTGCAATGGAAAATTAAACATAATTTCACTAATCAATCGGCCCTTTTATTTTTTTTAATTTTTATTATGTTGGAAAACCATGTGTACTTTCCTAGACCGGTTGAATTGCAAGTATAGGAGATGGACCCACATCACTTTGTCTTGCTTTCCTTCCTTTGTTTACATAATTTCTCTATTTTTTCTTATTAAAATTTAGTTT
Organism: Ficus hispida; assembly: GCA_025413025.1. NCBI lineage: Eukaryota > Viridiplantae > Streptophyta > Magnoliopsida > Rosales > Moraceae > Ficus > Ficus hispida. The sequence goes on along the minus strand of CM046368.1, from coordinate 6,946,112 downwards.
TTATACTAACTTAAAGTGCGTGTCAGATTGTGTTTATTAGGATACCCTTGCTTTCTCTCTTCAAATCTCACCGTTTATTTCTGATCCAAGGGTCCACAATCTAGTGTTTGAATTTTGTTGTATATGAAGCTGCCAAAACAAGACCTATCTTATTTTTGTATATATTGGTTACCATATTGAAGCAAGACTTACTGTATAAGATCAACAAGTCAAGCAATATATGCATTTGCGAAGAAATTTCCCGGGAAGACTTTCAGTGATCTGCATGGTGACTTTTCATGGCATTACACTTTTGAGTTGTCTTCCACTCCCCTACAATAATGCAACCTTGGTTTAAAAAGCCTCAATTGAAAGGCAAGTCCCTTCGGAATTTCGATGCAAGTAACCATTATATCATCTGTTGATGGCCAAATCAGTCCCACCGTACGGACACCGCCGGGAAGGGCGGCTACGCTGCCGAGAAGACGCGACAAGCCGTCTACGTGAATCTCCCGACCAGCCGAACACACCTATGGTTCTCGGGATTCTTCTCTCCACTGTGGCATGTGTTCGGCCCTCTCCCGAGCATCCGGTAAGTCCGACCAGGACACCAGCCGTCCTACTCCCGGGCGCGCGCCAAGGGAAACCCTCCCCAGCCCGGAGCGTCATCATTTCATAACTGCCTGTGCCGCCCCTACCTACCCCTGACACCGGTCGCGTCACCTGCCACCGCCTGTTCTGACACCTGCAGCGATGGGACGTTTATCCACCACATAACACCGTGTCAGGGATCGGTAGCCTCAGTTGATCAGCGTCCCCA